>JAPYYT010000200.1:0-71148 GCA_030522565.1 Ceratosolen corneri
TACCCTGCTATATCGACCCTTCCACTATCTGTTTCTCCTTCACACATTCGTGAGGAGAATTCACACACTCTGGTCCGCGCCCATTACTTTTTTATTCGAGCCGGACGTCGAACAATAGTACTCAGATCAATGTAACTGATAGATTTTCATTCATTAGAAATGGTGATAATATTTAATTTGTGTGTGGGGGGGGTGCATACTAAGAAATTAGATTTTTTTTGATAAATAGATTTATACTTCTCTTATCAACAAAATTACACCAATGATTTAATTGAAAAATAAAGAGATTCTCAATCAAATAAATAGTAAACAATTTGTCACTGTCAACAAGCAAATTAACAGCCTGTTATCACAAAGCCTTTGTCATAACTAATTATCCTAGGAAACCAGAGAGAAAGAGAGAGAGAGAGAGAGAGAATAGGTAAAAGACATACGGGTGATCCGCGTACAGTGGTCTCATCCATGATGATGGTTTGCCTCGGCTGCAACGCCCCAGCACCGGCGCACTCGAGCAAACTGAATACTATGCGCCAATCCTCAGTGCCATGGATGTTTGCAGCGCTGGTTTCCAGGAGCTCCGCGAGGCCGTAGGCGATCTGGCGAGCTAGGGGTGACGTTGCAGCCGAAGTTAATTGGGCAAGGGGCGCTAGCGGTGCTAAAACGGTGCGAGCAAATTCCTCGCCTCGCAGCAATCGCACTGCGAGCCTCAGCATACCAACGGTCGCACGTTCCAGAAGGTGAGGCTGGTTATCGCGGGCCGCGCTCGTCAGTAATCCGTCTAATTGTGCCTGGACCACTGGCCAAATGCAGCTGACCCTGTCGCGATTTTGGACAGTGACGTCGAGCAGTTGCTCCAGAAGAAAAACCGCCGCCCCCTCGTCAGTCGCGCTTGCCGACACGAGGGCCGTCACCAACGACCTTAACGACTCCACCTGCGGCAAATCCAAGCCATTGTCATTCTTTTGCTAGTTATCTTAACACTTTTAATCATTACTTAACATTATAAATTCTATGATTATGAGTCAATGAGTATTTGAACTTAATTATTTTTTAACTCAATTAACAATTATTGCATCTATAATTTGTCAACAGTTTGGGAAATTAAAAAGATTCATTTAAATAGATTTTTTTATATAATAAATTAGTTCTTAAGCATTTGGAAAAACAATCTTTACATATTAAATTTTTATTATTAAAAAATAATAATTTTAATAATATTTATGTAGATAAAACGGAATTACATACAGTATTAATTATTTTTTTAATATTGTAGTTGTTGGATGCGAAAAAATAAGTTTCGAGAAAATAATTTTCAAATTATATTAATTTTAATTATATTGATTTTATTAATTAGTCAATTTTTGTTTAAAATATCTTAACCTGAACAATGTAAAATAATAAAATAAAAGAAATACCACCTTTTACCAGAATACGAGAAATATTTCCAAAAACTAACAATTGATGAAAAATATTACCATTATTATAAAAAACTTCTGATTACATTAATAAATACTTATTAATATATAATAATAAAGGTTAATAAAATATTTCTTATTGTATTAACATATATAATATATTCACGGTATATTTTAGAAGCAGTAATATATGCAATAATTAAGTTAGCATTTGCAGTTTCAATTGTCTTTAATTAGACCAATTTTATTATATACCTTTAATATATTATTTTAATATTAATAAAGTCAATAAAATAGATCATTTCAAAATTAAAGTAATACTACACTTTTTTTAATCAAATGAAAAGTTAGCTATTATTAATTATTAAATATAGCATAATATTCTATTCAAACAGAATTAAAGAAAAAGAAAGGTATAATTCTAAAGAAATATGTTACTATTTACGAATAATATCAAGAAAAAATATTTTACTTGTTCGTATAATTATGATGAGTAAAAATGACTAATGAATAATTGTATACCTATAGATTATAATTTATATGATTATTTTTAAGAATAAAGTATTAGAATATATATTGTTTGTCGAAATTATAAAACATATTTTATAAATAGAATATTCATATTTTTCTTTTTAATATAACTTAAATTATACTAATTAAATAAATTTCAAAAATATTTGTTTGGAATCAGTAACATATAATCCTTAAGATTAAAAGATATTATAATTGAACTGCTTTGCAAATATTAAAATTAAAATTTTTTCGACGTTTGCACATTATTCCAATATATAAATAAAAATATAAAATGTATAAGTTAAATGTAAAATTATTGATTTAAATAATAAGTTAATTTTTTACTAATCGATTTAATTATTGAATAAAGTTTATACGATAATTCATAAAAATAGTATATTGATCAGAAATTGGTATCAATTGACACTATTTGGAATCTTATTACAACCTGTTATTACTATAAATTTTTATATATCAAATGATAAATGATTAAGAAAACTTAATTTCTTATTTTTATTCTAATTTATAGCCTGATAAATAATGTCAAAAGACTTTAATGTTAACAATTATGCCTTTTTATTTTATATAATTCAATTATAAAGGTAAAAAAAACAACCATTAAATTTGGATTTCTAATTGAAATTACCTGTAAAAACTTGCTTTCTTCAAAAATTTGTTTAAGATAACAGTAAGCGATACACTCTATCGCCCTTTTCTTGGCTATATTAAGGACCGAATGAGGTGTACGCGATGTGTCGGATGCTATGTAGGAATAAAGACTCGAAAGGAGTCCCTGCTCAACAGGAGGTGCCTTGGGAGTTATCGGCTCCCTAATCAGACTCACTTTACCAGTTGGGTCAAGGAAGTCCTCGCCCTCGGTTAAGTTCTTTGGCAACAGATTGGCCTTGAATAGCATTTGCAGACAGTCGATTATGTTTTTCCAGGAGGCCCGAAGTGCGTCGCCATACATGTGACAGATTTTGAAAAGAGTGCGCGTTGCCAATTGGCAAGTTCCACTCCCACCAAACTTAAGGACAACTTGATCGACTTGACCGCTGGCAGCCAGACCCGTGAATTTGCACAGACTCACAATGAGGGTATCTAGGTCGCTGGTCATACCATAATGAGCACTTATGGCAGCACAACTATTGTTTTGAAAAACAATATAAGACATTGATCATAATGTTTACGAATTAGAATTATTAGGATTAAGACAATTCATAGCGTTGCATTATTTCAAATAAAAATTACAAAAATTCAACACTTATTTGAAAATCTACTGCTCCATTCACGTATTAATAGTTGAATAATAAAATCGAATAATTTAATTGTTCGTACATTTGATGTCCTAATATAATATTATAAAAAATATAAAGTAAATAATTACAAATTGAACTGAAATACATTTGAGTAAAAAAATCATACCTAAGGAATGTTTGAGCAACTTTACGCTGTAACGTACGATCTGGAGCCTTATCATAAGCTCGACAAAGAGCACTGATAATAGACGCCCATGCTCTTTCGGCTAATTCTTTATCTATAAATTCACTGGAGTCGACTACTTTTGTATATAAACTTTCAGGACTAGTTCCTCTTCGCAAAAGACATTTCCATAAATAATTTTCTTTTACAAGACCTGTCTGTTCTGCTGGCATGATTATTTCTTCATTTCTGTAAAACATAAAATATCGATAATAGAAAAATTAAATTACATAGTGCTGTATTTTTATAACGAAAAATTACTCACTTAACTGCTGTATATATTTTATCAAGCATGTCTTGATCAAAATCTGCACCTCCATTGATCTTTTTTAAATTTTTCTTGAATTCTTCCACAGTCATAGGATTACTTTGTCGTTTAACATTATGATTATGCTGATCGACGTTAAGCATAATTATAGCATATGCTAATGTAAATGCAGCATCAGCGGAAGCGAAAGGTCTATTATTACTTTCCTAAATAAATTAAAATGTACATTAAAAAGAACAGTTAATTATATTTTTATAGTTGTAAATCTATATTATAATTAAACAAGCTTACATGCCAATGCTCTGCAAATTTTTCGAGCAATAGAGAAATGAGAGGTGCTTCGCCTGGTAAGCGAAAAGCCTCCATGTATTGACGAACAGCCTGATCAATGCGAGTATTGTATAAATTAAAACTATGCACAAACGAATGTAAAATATTTGTATTTTCCTTTTTACTGAGATATTCTCCAATTGCCTTTTTATCCAATGTTGGATTTTCGCGAAGTAATTTAGCAATTTTATCTGGATTAGGATGTCTGGGCGTTCCTCCAAGAAGACCATGTTCACCTAATTTAGTAATACCTTCCCTTGGATTTTCGTTAAACTTTTCTGAACCGATCACCAACCACTAAAATATTAAAATTTTATATATATTAGATAGAAAATAAAGTTTAATATAAATGCAGTAAATTTTAAAATAATCTAATATATGAAGCAATAGCTTTTGAAGTTAATTAATGATATAAATTAAAACTTGCTCTCTTTTTGGCTTTAATCTCTAATAATTCTTCTCGGGATGGAATATTTGTCAAGCCACTATGTCTTGAAGGTTTTAATACGTCGCTATAAACCTTACACCTTGCTTCTATTCCAGCAATTAAAGAAAAAATGGCATCCAACGAAATATATTGCATACTGTACATATTTCCAACTAAAGCTGATATATTCTGCAAAAATGTGTAAATAAATTGTCATCAAATTTAAATACATTGCTAAACTTCTAAGATAATATAAACATATTCTTACATTAAGCAGTACCTTTGATAACATTTTCATTAATTCCTCATATAAGTTTATAGAAAACAAACCACAATCATAATTTAAAAATAATTCTGCTGGTAACCCAGGTATTTTCCATAATCGAACTATAGCTTCTATATTGATAAAACAATGTTATAAAAAAATATTAACAAGTTCATGTTCAGTAATGTACTTACCTAATGCAAGTTCACGTTGCTCATAAGATATTCTGTTTGAATCAGAATGAACTAATTCCATTAACTTAACAATAAATTGTTCCATCTGAAATTTTAAATGCTCTCTTTGTGATTCAAAAAGTAAAAATGATACTTGCAAATTGACAGCTAAAATCGACAATCTATCCATTCCCAATAACTATAATGTAAAATAAATTAGACTTTTATAATAAATATTGATATTAGTTCTATAATACATTATATACATCTAATATTTATTTTTAAATAATATATAAATCAAGTTCAAGAACTTACTAAAATTAAATTTCGCGTTAAGTCATCTTTAGCAAGAGCAAGTAAAGATGGGAAATTAGATAAAGCATCGGCTGCTACTTCTAAGGTTACTTGTAAAAGACTTAAACCAAAATGCATCATAATTTCGGTGTTTTGTTTATCAAGAGGACTACATGATGAAACCAAGAACCTAAATAATTCTCGTATACACAGTGAGCCATATGGTGTATGTTGCTGCAGTGGTATAAATCGAACACCTTGAGAATTCACGTATTCTTCGGTAGATTCGCTGTTTATTTTAATTGCAGCTGCATTATTATTATTTGATTCCTCAACCGATAAATCTTCAACACTACCTACTGGAGATTGTACGAAGTTCCTCCCGTCATCTGAATTTACTTAGTTGTAAAAAAATTATATTTATAAGTAATTTTATATTATTTTCCAATAGAATAAGTATACTGAACATAATTCAGCTAATAATATTAATTTTCATTAATAATTAATTAATCATATTTCAATAATGATAAGAATAATACAGTAACCTAATTTGTTATAAAAAAAAATTCAAATATTATTTATAAAACATAACATTATTTAAATTATTTGACAATGAAGCAAAAATATTTCTAGCAATTTATAAAAGAACTTAATATTTATAAACAAGGATAATATATTTTTATTTCTGAGAGTTAATTAAACTTTGAAAAATAAATATATTTTATTTTCAAAAAATTTACCTTGACTTTCTAAAATATTTTGTTTTATCAAAGAATCTGATTTGGGTAGATTAATTTGATTAATTTCTGTTTGAGCTTCAAGCTGTTTACTCTTTATTTTTGAGCTTTGCAATTCTACTTTACTTTCATCGTCACTTTTGATCACGTTATTTTCATCAGATAAATTTAATTCTTTCATGCTTGCTTCAACAGCAATATTATCTTTATTGTTAATATTTTCACTAAACTCAATTTTCAATGCTCTCATTTTATTCTCTTTTTTATCGTCTATTTTATCAGATGTAACTTGATTAAGAGAACCTTGCATATCAACAATATTACCAGCAGGTGTTACCGGGGTAGTAGCTAAATGATTAACCTTTACTTTTTCAACTGAACTAAGAAGCTGAGTTTCTGCATCATCAATGTCATCAAGATTTGATTTGACCTTTGGCTTTAAATTTATTTTATTTTTTTTTGGCTTACTTCTTGTGCTTTCCATATTACTAGTTCTCATTTTCTAAAATTAAGTAATTTAATATAAATGTAAATGAAAATAATTTGATTTCTAAAGATAGGAACATTTATTAGGCTTTACTTTCATGCTTAACAGACCACGCATATCATCAGCAAATTGAGGTAATCTTACAAAAAGATGCTGTACCATATCTCGCAAGCAATGTTCTGCTGTTTTCCTCAATAATTCTAATAAGATTTTATAACAAATATGCATATAAATTAATTAGACAGTTTTGATAAAGAATTTATTTTTCATTAAAATCTTTTACTTACCAGTAAGACGAGTTTCAAAACATATCCTAAAGCAACTAAGCATAATTTCACAAATACTTTCATTAGAAAGATTATCACCTGGATATGATAAAACAAGACTTCTTAAAACTTGAAGTATTCTCATAAGAACAACTCCATCTCCAGATGCATCAGTTCCAACAAATCTTGCATGAGTAACTGCATCTGCTATAGCTTCTACACATGGTGCAACAGCAGGGTGCTCAGTATCTAGTAAAATTACAAACAAATTAATAAATATTTTATATATTATAAATTTATTACAGTAAAATCTATCATTTTCAATTATACAAAATATTTTCACACCAATTAAACCATAAGAAATTATTTTATTGACAGCGGATAAAGCAAGACTAGTTACAGGCCCTGTTGTTTCTTCAGAACGAATTATTTCTAAAAAAGGAGCCATAAATACTCCTGGTTCTAACTGAGATAAATTCTTGGTTTCATTTAAAGCTTCCTTTAAAGTTGTAAGCCCTTTTATTAGCACATCTTGGTCTTCATCCTATAATTATAATACATAGAATTATTTTAAATATTATTCTATTTAAAATAACAAATTACAATATATTTCAGTAATAAATATTTACAAATATTTATTATTACAAAGACACTGAAACCATTGACAACTGCTAAATTCAAAATTAAAAATTGAAATAAAAACTGAAATAAACATTTAAAAGAAACTTCATTTGCTCAACCCTATTTAATTTAAATATTAATTTAATTATAAAATAATTTTAAAACCACAAAAAATTGTTCAATGTTTAAAATTTAAGTAATTCTATATTATTCTTTAAATTAAATATATGACTATTAGTACAAATTTTAAACATTAATATTTTTATTAAATAACATTGAAAAATAAAACTAACCATTATTTGTGCATATAATTATATTATAAATTACACTACTTTTTAAACAGTTATTTTATAAAAAATCGGTAAATAGATAATAGAAAATAGATAAATTATAAAAAATTTTAAGGAACAAAAATGCTTTATACATTTTAAATAAAATAAAAGCAAATATATCCAGTAGCATAACTTATTTTCAAAATAAAATTTTTATATATATATATGTATGTATATATATTAAAACATTAAAAATTATTTAAAATGTATATCTAATTCAATGAAACTAAGTAATAATAACTTTTCATTTTTGTATATATTATTTATACAGTATAAATTAACAATTTTATGAAATAAGTTCTTGTATAAATTTAAATTTTATGCTTACAAATTTGGCAGATTCTATTTTTAAATATTAACAAATCTAAGATATCAACCAAAAATACTACTGCTGAAATACAAAGATAAGTCTACCATATGACAGGACCATTTAATAGATCTTATATGTAATCAGTTTGTATATCTAAAATAAATTGGCCAAATAATTCTTTTTAGGCATAAAAATAATTGTAAAATAAAGGAAGGATAGCACTGTCGAATTCTAACCTGGTGAGAGTGTGAGGACCAGCGCACTCCACGACGCATCGCCGTCATAAGGAGGCCGACTTCACCCTCGATAACGTATAAACCGCCGCCTGGGCAGTTCGATCTCATCATCCTGTCCGTTATCATCGTTGTCATTGTATTATAGTTATAATTGTAATTTTAATTGTAGATGTAGTTGTAGTTGTGTTATTGCCGCCGTCGTCGTCGTCTTCGTCTACCTAATCATACCACTCGTTCCTAACCCTCATACCATCCTGCTTTAATTTCCTTTTAGCATGCCACCGCTCACCACTTGGTGTCGCAAGTCATATTCTACGGCCAGGACGGCGGCGGCGGCGGCGGTGATAGCAACAGCAGAAGCAACGTCTACAGGGAAAACTGTTTAGGAGGATAGAAATAAGATACTGATATAATACAGACTAATGAATTGGAAGGTACGAGCAATATAGGACAATATAGGAGCCTACGTCAATCCTGCCCAACCACGTAACTCGCGCGCAATATTGGCGCCGAGTGACCCGGAACTCGAACGACGTACCCGTCTTATCTCTTCCTTAAGAATAACAGAGCTACGTCTTCAACATACCTTAATTTTGTTGACGTTGACGACTAATGCTTATTTATATACAATGGAAAATCATGAAATACTGCGACCTCTGAAAGCATAACTCCGAATCTACAAACTTTTAAATGTCCCACCAGCTCTCTTATTTTCTTCGCATTCAAGTTTTTATATTCTTTATAATTATTACTTATTCAATATATTTTTAAACTATTGCGTAACAAAATTAATTATTCAATTATTATTTAAATTTGATCTGTTCTATAATTGCATTGTCTATTTTGAATAATATATTCAATTACTAATTATTGATATTAGTTCCAGGTGCATTTAGGCGTGTATGTTGTTATTATTGTTACCAACTTTAAATTAAGTTGCAAATGCTGTAAAGTTGGTAAAATTTATTAATTACCTTATATGTTTTTCCTCGTAAGTTCAAGTAGATTGGACAAATTTCTATTATATATTACCTTCGTGAGTTAATACTTTATCATTTTCCAATATCAATACAAAGTATTACATGTGAGTTTTTAAATTATACATTTTTATTAATCTACTATGTATGTAGTACAGTTCTGATTATTTTAATTGCTAAAATATGATTGTATATATTCCATTTTTAATTTCTCTCAAATTTTATTGAGACTAAATAAAAATCATTTCAATTATTCGACAAATAATTTGTGTTAATTAATAAATTTGTAGAAACTATTTTATAAACTTTTTAACAACACTGATTTATAAGGTAAATTGAAAAATATAGTTAATATATAATAAGATCAAAAGTTTTTAATAAGATAAATATATTTACATAAGTATTTGTTGATTCATAAGAATTAAAACCAATATAATTAATGCTAATGTAGAATCATAATTGCCCTTAGGTTTAATAAATGCTTGTCAGGTTCATAAAGATAAAAGATTAAAAAAAACTATAAATCATTAAACATAATAAAAGTTAATAAGGTTATAATTTAACTAGACAATTCAAATGAAATACATAGATTATAATTTCTTTGAAAGAAAAAATATTTTAAGTATCTATTTGAGTACCCAATAAATAACAATAAATTAAAGCAACTTGGTATCATTTACTTTTATGAGATGCTTAGGTCTTACCTGAATTTAGTGTAAACATAGACCAAAACTGAAAAATATTTATAAAAATTGCCTTAATTACATGCTTTATTAATCAACAAATTTTTGATAATGAATTTAATAATAAACTGAAAAGTGATGAATATAAAATAGTATTTAAACAAATCTATACCATATATATTTATTTATTTTACCTTTATGATATTATAAATTATTGTTAAACCATTTTATTTTTATTTTAATAATTATATACCTGTTGGTTATAAAAAAAGCATATAATACTTCAATATATTAGATATAATTCAATTCAAACTTTTGACTGCATTTCAATGAAGATTTTTTTGCATCATAATGATTTTGTTTATTTTATTTAAACAATATTTATTTCAAATCGTTGGTTAACTCAATAAATTGAATGGTGATATAAAATCTTTTGAACTACTCCTTTACACTTTCAAAAGCAATTTCAAAATATTTGTCACTTCTATCGATATTATAAAAATATTAACAGAAGATAAAAATAAAAACTAAAAAATTCAAATGTACAAGGTGAAAAAGAAAACTTAAAAATATAGTTTATATTCATATTTTTATTTATTATATTTTTTTTTCAAATACTTTTCTATATGTTGAATAATAATAAAATTAGCTTGTTATATTTATACAAACACAGTGTTTAATTAAAGCTTGTGAGTTCAGCTTTTAGTATAACAACAATAAAGATGTCAATTACACATCAGGAAGTAAATAAACTTATTGCATCGGACAAAATAGTTATTTTCTCAAAGACTTATTGCCCATATTGCAAAATGGCTAAGGATGTAATTATAATTATTTATAAAAAAACATCCAGGTATATGTTTGATATTAATAAAATATAATTTTTTAGGTATTCGATGCTATTAAGCAAAACTACACTGTAATTGAATTGGACAAAAGAAATGACACCGATGATATTCAAAACATCCTTGAAGATATTACTGGAGCAAGAAGTGTTCCTAGAGTATTTGTAAATGGACAATTTCTTGGAGGTGGTACAGATATAAGAAAATTACACCAAAGTGGTGAACTAGTTAAAAAACTTTAAGAAATTTATATATTAACATAATACTTAAAAAAATTGTGTAAACAAAAATTTTACAATTTATTTTAAAAAGTCTCTATATTATTTAACATTTTTATATTTTAATTATTATTATTTTTAAATTGTACAATAGAAATACAAATATAAATACAAATTTTATTAATTTCTTCTTTATGTGATTAATTATGTTACATAAAAATATTTCAAATTGTATACAAATTATAAAAGAATAAAGAAACTTTTATTACATTCTATTATTTTGAAACTGTATCTATTTAATAAAGTTAATTTGAATTATAAGAATGCTAATTAATTGCATTATATGTTTGTTTTTGTAAATGAAATATACTATTACCTAATCTAACATTATAAAATATATTTATTAAAATTCTCTTGAATCTCATTACAAGATAACCAATAAAAAAGGTTGAAATATTAAAATTCTCTTGAATCTCATTACAAGATAACCAATAAAAAGGGTTGAAATGTATCAAATTCAGGAAAGGACACACTCATGTAGTAATAAGTTTTCATAAAAATACATATCGTCAGAAGCTGTTATAACATTAGTGACATTCTCAAAAATTTGATTTACAAGCAATTGGTGTGCACATGAATAGTAGCAATATCATGGTATCGTCGGGTGCTCAAGGCTCGCTAAACTTTAAAAATCTGATCTCGTCATGGAAATCTTTCAGTATTACAAGTTTTTCATCTATACTATAATAGTCCTAACATACACTTGGTCTGGTTATGGAGCCAGATTATTACGGAGCTTTCGCGATGCTGTTATCGTAGCTGAATCAATTTTCTCAGATTTCGTAAAGAATTCATTCACCATCGCACACAAATTCCGTGATATACATGATGTTTTCAATGCCGCTGTTGAAGAGCATTGCAATTTTAAATGTTCTTCAGGTTAACCATGATTCACATTTTCTCTATTCTTTTATTATTTATAAAATTTATATAATTAATAACAGTGTTTGCATAACCTAAAATTATTTTAAGATTGTAAAATTCTGTTTTAAGGAGAATCAACGAATGGCTTTAATCATATCAGTTTACGTGTTTATATTATTTCCAAAAGACGATAGATTTTTCCCTTATTGATAAATTTGAATGTAATCAATTTTTTAGATAAACAAATTATTGAAATACTTTGTAGCCATAGATAACTTCAATTATTTCTTTGTTGAAAATGATTGTTGATAATTTTTATATAGCTTTGTTATTTTTCTAAAATATTTGTCAGTTTATTTTTATTTTTATTATTTATTTGTATACATTGATCAGCTGATATACTCTTAAGGTTATAAATTGGATGAGATAATTATCGGAAAAATTTATAATTTTAGGAGCGACACCAAAATGGCATAGGAATCATAAACCACAGAGTAATGGATGTGGTTCCTTGGGAATTGAGGTTCGTAGATTATTATTGCATGAAAAATATATTACTTATACTGATTAGTTTGAAATTTGTAAAAAATGTAATAAGTGTTTCTAAAATGTTATGTTATAATAATTTGTGATAATATGATTTGAGATAATTTGGGATAAATTAAATAATATATTACCTTATATTTTTTTATTTTGGTTTTAGATACACCAAGAGTATCTGCCATTAGAAGAAATGACGAAATGCTGCAATTTACATGATATATGCTATGACACTTGCAATACAGATAAAGAAAAATGTGATTTGGAGTTTAAGCGATGTCTGTACAAATACTGTGAAACTTATCAACCAACAGGGGTAACAATTGTTAATACTTGTAAGGTAGCTGCTAAACTATTATTTACTGGAACAATTGCATTGGGTTGTAAAAGCTATCTTGATGCACAGAAGCAAGCATGTTACTGCAACACTAATAATAAAAATAAAAAACAGAAACAAGCTCATGGGGGTAGAGAATTTTAATCAAATTTGTACCTACCATTTTGTATATATATAATAAATACTGCTTTACAATTTTTATAAAATAATATCATATGCTTCTTAAATTTTGAGTTACAATTTTATTCAAATAGTCTTCAAAAAAAGTTAAAATAATATTTTTTAACTTCAAATATTACATCAATATTTGTACATAATGCTTGATTATTTTACAATTAATAAATCATGAGCATATAAATACAATATAAGAATACAATGAATGTTCCAGATTTTATTATTTATTTTTAAGTATCTATCTTTATGATTGAATTATATTATATATTAATATTATTATTATATGCATTAAAATAACTTGCATTAAAATTTTGTTATATTCTTTTCAGTTTGAAAATATATATTCATACATGATATTTCTAATAATTTAATTTTGTAGTACAGATTATTATTGATTTATTCTTTTCACTATTAGCATAATACAAAGTTTATACTACTATTATGCATCTGATTTGGTTCCTTAAAATTTACATATAAATATTATAAAATATATAAAGTAAAATACTTTATTATGAAAGAATAAATATTTTTCTAACACTAAAATCAATTATTTAAAAAATTTTATATTTACAAATCTTTAAACATATCTACAAATATATGATTATCGTTTTTTATTTGAGTCATTGATGTACTTTTATTAAGAAAATTAAAAAGCCTATAGAAAAATTGTTTCTAAATTATCAACTACTTGTTTTACAATAAAAGGAAGTTTACTTAATTACAGTTGTTCATTTTTTACTTTCACTATTTTAAGTAAACTAAAATATTCAATAAAAATATAAAATAAAGCTGCAGCAAAAATTTTGAAAGCAAATTTTCTAATTTATTTTCTAATTTAAAGAAATAAACTAATAAATATTTTAAGTTTTTATTTAATACTTTTAATTTAAGTATACCAATACAAAATTTTTATATTTAAAAAATAATACAAGATATGAAATGGAGATGGAATCAATAGTATTAAAAACTTTATACAGCAGGAGTGATATCACCTGATCCGAATTTTTGGAATTTATTATTTCAACGTTTAACATGATCAAATATTCCATAAATATGTTATAACGTTTAATATATTTTATTTTTCTTCCTAGCAAAAGTTATTGTAATTTTGGTATAAATAATTCTTTTATTCTAATAACAATAAAAATATAAGTACATTTAATTATAAAATATGTGAATTTATTATTATAAATTTTTAATGCGTTTTTAGTTATTTTACCGTAATCCGAAAAGATTAATATTTTATATTCCTTATATAAAATTAAAATAGTGTCAAAACAAATATTTCTTGTACACCTACTTAAACACGATAAATGTACACTTGAAATCTGTTGAATGTAATTACTTATTATATATAAAAGAAAATGCTAATTATATTATTTCTCATAACCTATGTCATTAATTTCTTTTTATACCTTTCAACTTGTATTATAAGTTATTACGCGATAAATTCTTAAAAAGAATCGAAAATTTATTTAACTTCTATTCTAATAGAAAATAATTTAATTCTAGCAAATTCTATAACTAGTATCATTGTACAATATTAACAATAATGTGAAGAAGGCTGCAAATATATTATATTCAACATAACATTCATTCGATATTAACCAATTATATCAAGTGTTATATAACACGATGTCTCATTGTAATTATTATTACACTTAAATAAGTTTAATAAAAACACGTATTTAGTTACAAATGAAAGAAAAACAAGAAGTTTATTCAATTTAAATGAATTTCCATGATAACTAAAGTATTTCAAATAGAATTTGATTTATAAGTCTCCAAACGAACGAGTATGGGAAATATTCTTAAAAATAAAGGATATCAAGAATCGAATAACCAAGTAAAAAGTTAGAAAAATTTTGGCATTCTATTCTTCTTCTTGAGAAATTAATATAATCACTTTATAGTAAACAAATATGTATCTATATATATATATAGTTTTCGTTTAGTCTTGCATTTAAACTTGTCTTAAAAATACTTTATTCCAAATTTTTTTAATTTTATACCGCTTACAAAACTATTTAGGCACATGTTATTTTCACTAAAATTTTATCTTGATATATTATAATTTTTAATGTAAACTAAACAAAAAACATTTTGAGTTGTTTAATAATAACGGAATAAAAGCAATGAATTCTATCATTGGAAGAAACAAAGAGCAATATAGTTCATTATTAAATCTTCGAAACGCGTGATCCATTAATTTAAATAATGGAAGTGAAAGAATATTGTGATTTGTAGTAGTTAAATGTATACAGATTCCAATAATGTCTTTCTACCATCGACCGACATTGATAATACAGAATTATAATTAGATTTTTTATTTCTGGTAGACTAATAAAACTGACAACTTTACCATTAATACTTCTCATCTTAGCACAGAATTCGCCGAAAACGAGTCGAGCAAGGAATACAAGGATATCATGGCAACGGCAGTCGACTCTTTTTACAGCGATTTTGACTTTCTCAGAGTCTCAACGAATCCGTTTATCGTATTTTTTTTAAGACTGTGCAGCAAGAAGCCTACAGAGAACGTAACAAAGATTGCTCGAGTGGCTGGAAAGCGCTGGCAGGGCATGAGTTCTGAACAGCGGTTTAAATATGTGGAAATCGCGAAGGCAGAAAAGAGGCGAAGAGAAAAGCAGAATCGAAAAATGCGTAAACGCTGGTATCGCAAAAGTCGCAGATTTAGATGAATTGATGGTAATGAAAGCCTCGTTAATAATCTTAATTATTTAGAATATTTGCACCGTGCTAGAAGACTATTCTCATTAATCCTCCCTCTTCTCTCTTTAACACACTTTCATCCTAAATTTCGAATAATCGATTGAAATATAAAAATTTGAAAATGATTTAAATTAATGATTTCATAAGCTAACTTAGTAATACTAAAGGTAAATGCATAATTAAAGTCATTTAAAATTAATTTTTGTATAAATATACACACGCATGTATGATTTCTTATTTATTAGACCAATTGATTTAAATTTTTAAATAAGCAAAAATAAACATTGGTATTAAAAAAATACAACTCATTATTTTTCTTAGTATTACAGAAAAATTACAGTTTGCTTTTATACTTTACAGCTCTAGCATTTTAATACCGTAGCTGATTTTAATTATTGATAAACTTCTCTTTTGAAAAGTCCAAGGATATAAAAATGATAAAAAGGAGTGGAAAAAGAAGCTCAAAAAAAGAAAACTTTCAAATCATTTTACGGTTTCATTTTTATTTGTTAGTTGCTTTTTATATCTATGTACAATAAATATTGATGCATTTTTACACTATATTCTTAAAGAACTTCCTTGTGGTTTACAAGTTACACTAAAAACTAGCACTGCACTTGCTCGTTACTCTGATTCATTTTCTAAAAAAAAGTTAACTCGTACTTGAATGTACTTTATGAGTATATATAATATATATTTATATTCGCGTGCCCATGCGTTATTTTTTGTATATTTTCGTGATCATTCCATAAAATGTCACGGAAATTCAAAATAAAATGTGCACTCATCGAAAGTGCGAGTCATGTAATTTTTTTCAGTGCTTAACAGTGCAAAGTAGACATCTTTTTTTTTCTTTCAATATACAATACATGCTCTTTATCTTTCTTTCTTCCTTCACTTGAGTCTTTTCTTCTATCAATTTTTTCACGACACTAATACAAAAAATAATTTTTTTCAATTTGCTTACTTCCCACATGACAGTTTGCAGGACAGTATTTCAAATCAATCATCAATTTATTATGTATATATACATATTTGTTTTCATTATTTTATTTTCATTTCATCGTAACTAACCCGTGCACTCTTGCATCTTTTCTATAAGTAATAAAAATGATATATGCTTTATGTATCATACATTTATAAAAATAATGTGGGGAAAAAAGATGAGAGATTAAGGATAGAGAAAAAGAAGACTGGGTTTCGAACTAGATAATATCATAAATGAATATAAATGATACAAATACGGGAAAGGGACTGTGATCATTTAATTAAAAATCAATAAATGTTTCTGCGCGCATGTGATAATGAATTTTATGTTTATGCTGCAAAAATTTTTTAACTCTATAACAATAATAAAAATAATTATATCGACGATACGTAACAATAATAATAATAATAAAAGGAAAAAGAATAATATAATTATAGTATTAATAATAGTAATAATAATATTAATGATTATTATTATAACCATTATCACTGTAGTTAGCAACTTATATGCAATTCACTCGTATAATACAGTAAAGTACAGCGTGCCCGTAAAACGTAAACAACAACGTTTAACAATTAGATAATATTAAACAGAATATTATTGTAAGTATATTTCTTTGTTTCATATAAATATTATCATACATAAAACGTAACACTGTAAATGAAAGGGAAACTGATGGAAATGCCCTAACGAATTGCGAAATTACTGAGTTTAATCAAGTGTTTGCTGCTTTCGCCTCGGATATTCTTTCATCGCGTCATCGAGTTTCTTTAGACCCACGGACACACACATCGCGTGTATACAAATAGTCGTTCACACCGAAAAAATTACGCAAACCAGTACACACCATTACGTTACGTAAATGCACGGTGCGCTTCTTAAGAACCCTTCAGTTTAATTTCTTTATACCACCTTCTTGCTCCAGTCATACCACATTTAACCTCGCCCATTACCACTAAAATTACATATTGTAGAGATGTGAGTATATGTTAAACGGATCAATAAAAATCAATTCGGTACGTCGGCGGTACCCTTCATCCTTATAGCTTTTCTTCAAGATCAGCAACGAGATTTACGAACTGGGAGAGAATTTGAATGGAATTAAAAGATTCGAGGAAGATACTAAAAAAATACTGTTACGCAATATCTCGTAATAACAGACCGTTAAAATTTGTAAGGAAAGTTGCACTATTATGTTACTGCTACTGTGCTTCTCCTTCATTTGATGCATTACAAATGCACGAAGGGTCGAGGAGAGATTAAGTAGAAATAAAGAGAACTAACTGCGGTGAATATCGAAGAGAGCGCGAGGAGGAAGTATTGTCGACAATATTTATCGTCTGTGAGAACGTCAGGCTAAATGTATGATCTGAATGATGCGGCTAGCGTGGCCTCATCGTCCCATTGAGTGACTGCATAAGACCGCCGTTAATGTAGCCGTGGTAGGTAGTATACACGGTCGGTGGATTCTGTTGGTGCGGATCTTGAGCATAAGGAGCAGCTACATTGACGACGCCGACCGGCAGCTGACTCGCCTGGTTCATGAAGCCGCCGAGCTGAGCCGCTGCCTGGTTCATGTAACCGGAGGCTGGCTGGGCGACTCTATAGCCGTAGGCCGCCTGAGCCGCCATGAGGTTGGTATTGATGGCGACGTTGGGGCTGACACGGCTAGCTCCGCTCTGCATCTGCGGGCAACTACTTCCGGGATCAAGAGTCTGCCTGTAAAGACTCTCAGTCGTATAGGATTGCGTTAAGGGGGCCATGGTTGAGCTCGGCGAAGACCTGGATGTTGAACGTCCCGAAGGTGGCGCTCCGGAGCTGCTCGGTGGCGGCACTGCGTTTACGTTATAATAATTCTTCGTGTATCCGAGCGGCACTTGTGGCGGCGTCGAGAGTTGTCGCGAAGGCTGTGGCGGCGTCATCGTATGCGGTATTGGCGGTGGCGGGGTTAAATTCATTGGCTGGGGTGGCGTTGGTGGCATCATTTCGAGGCCATTGGTAAGCTGCTGTAGTTTAGCAAGACTGCAGGAGTTGCCGCCCTGGTGGTTGGTTGTGGGCGCAGGAGTGTGCGAGTGCGGCATCGGGGCCGTCTGTATATAGAAATTGGTAGCAGTGGTGCAAGGCGCGTGGGAACCCGAACGACTTGCTCTATGCTGAATTACATAAGTGTTTTGGCTAGGGAAAGCCATGGCTTGCGAGACCGCCATATAGTTGCCACCCTGAGAGATCACGGCCATGTTGTGAGAGTGCGGATGACCCATTCCAGCTACTGAAGCCATACTCGTCGATTGTTGGTACTGGGGTGGCAAGTGACTGTTGTGCGAGACAGTCGCTAGACTCGCGTGTTGATTACTAGTGCCGCCGCCGACACTGGCCCCCTGATTCTGAGAGCTGGGCGGCGTGGCACGGTGGGAGCGACTGCTACTGCCACTATTGCTACTGGCGCCTGCGCCACCGCCCTGCTGAGTCGACCTGGACGACCTATAATAGCCAATCATTATATCGTTAATCTGTCTCATGGGACCAACAGCGGAAAACTTTTCTGACAGATAAAAGACAAATTTATTGACATATACTGATGTATGAATCTAAAGTGTGGTTCATGGAAAGATTCAAACGACAGCAACGAGAATTGATAAAATTGTTATATTATAAAGGAATGTTGCTGACCTGTGCGACGCCTGCGATCCACTTGTTCTCTTGCTACTATGAGAATGCGACTGCGACTGTTGCTGCTGTTGCTGGGTTGTCGACTGTTGTTGCTGCTGGTTATGAGCATGCACTAGAGTTTGGCTTCTTGATTGCTGCTGCTGCTGCTGCTGCTGCTGTTGGGTGATAGAAAGCTGTACGGGCTGGGGTGTATGAGACTGAGCCGGCATTGGCTGTGGCGTGTGAATTTGCACTATCGGTTGAGGTGTATGAGGCTGAGAGAGCGGCTGTGACGTGTGCGATTGTTGCGGCATCGGTTGTGGACTGTGCGTCGATAGACTCTGTGGTGTATGCGACTGCGGTGTCCTGGGCTGTTGCAAAGACTGCGGCGTATGTGGCTGCTGTTGATGCTATGATTTCAACGTCAACGTTTCTTAATGATATTAAGCGTTTTTAAAGGTTAAATTATTTTCAATGAAATTTGCTTTCACGTCGCATTGTTAATACGTGATTAATAAATATTTTGATTAAAATAATCTAATTAAATAAGTTTTTCTTTGATTGTTAAGTACTTTAGAATTTAAGATTTTATTTACTTATACAAGTCATGGAAAAGCTTAAAAATATTGTGAATGTCTAACAATAAAGTTATAAATATTTATATAACCAATTGTTTATTTGTAAAATGAGAATTGTCCTCTTTCTTGCTTAAAAAAATGTTCAGAAAATATTCAAATAATTTTAAATATTAGAAAATATTAGAAAATTTCATTTAGTCTGTAAAGACAATTGAACTCACGTAAGGATTCTTATCCACGTGCTGCATAGAATGCTGTTGTTGATGCTGTTGCTGAATGGTTACGTGCGCAGGCGGGGTATGCTGCGGCATCGAGCAATCAGCATATTGTTGTTGTTGCTGTTGTGCCTGGAGATTGACGGGATGGGCATTGGGCTGTTGTTGAGCTGTCGCTATCTGCATCGGTCCCGGAACTATTGAGGAAACCGAAACAGTCTGCTGTTGTTGCTGTGGCTGTGGCTGAGACTGGGATGATTGCATCGTCGGTAAAGCACTTGGCGGCCTTTCAATACTGTTCTGCGATGCAAGATCACTTGCTATAGACGTTGGCGACTCAAGGCCAAGTTGACTGACATCAAGATCGCACTGGCCATAATGCAACGAGTGCACTGAGTTGGTCGTCGAATCCGGTGTGTAAACACCCATTGATGGAAGATCCGGTTGGGAAGGTGGCGTCCGTTTGACGGAGCTTGGATTCTCCGGATGCGGAGTTGTCTTACCTTATAAATAAATTATACAATCCAGTTAAATACTACGCCAGAGATATGGACAGTTAGTTAGTCGGCTAATTTTAATTATTCCTGCTCATCAAAAACGCTAATTATCTCGATAAAAGCAACGGTCTCGTGACTCAAATAATACCGTATATGACGAAGATTATTAAAATTTACCATATTTTTAATTTTGTAGATTTTGTATAAGTATATATACAAAAAAATAATTTGTTTATTTTTGTTTAAATTAATTATAACTTATAGCTATACTCTTTTACATTATTTACTTTGAACATTTAATTCAACATTATATAATTGATTATTTTAAAAATTATACTTTTATTAAAAATATTACATAAGTACTATAAATAGCGACTGAATTAAACGAAATTTCCTCTCTTCCCCGCCCTCTTTGTATGCGTGCTGTAAAAATAAATTCTAGGACCCAGAAATGTTTACTCATATTAATTTAATGCGACTATAAATTAATATTACTATATTACGATGAAAAAATCATGACGTATTGAATTTTATTTCGTTTCTTGACAAATAATATTATGAAACGTTTTATATTTTATAATAAAATTGATTACGTTTGAAATAAATAATCTATAAATAATAAAAATTTCTAATAAAGCTCATTATTTCATAATTGAAATAATCGTCATAATTGAAAGTGTGAATGTTTTATCATTTCTATATTTTAAAGAAATCCATGTACTCTTGCATATTCCCTCTATAAATTCTAATTTCCTTACCACTTTCAGGTGAATGTAATTTGTCCTCGGGTTGCAAATGCACTGTCGTGACCTCATGATGATGCTCTGTAATCATCGAAGTGACATGCTTCTCATGTGCCATCATTGCTTGTTGGTTATTTGTTGTTTCAATTACACTCGTCAGTGATATGTGATGACGATTATGCTCATCTCGTTTGTCGATAAGCGTAATCGGCAAATTTACTGGCTTCGCGTCGATAGAGCTATCCTTTGGCTCAATCAAAACCTCGCAAATATTGCTTTCGATCTGTTGTACCTTACCGTTTGCCAATGTTATCGAAATAGCATCAGTCTTACCGTCTGCTTTTTTATCACCAGCACTGTACACAGTTTTCGAGACCATTGACACTGTAGTCGCTGCAGCTACAGCTGTTGCTTCTACTTTAACTTTCTCGACGCTTACTTGCTCGTAAACAATTGAATTGGTATCTCTTAGCTTCTTTGTCTCGACGATACTGACATCTTCTGGCTCTTCGATTTTCTCCATTGACTCGGATCCTTCCTTTTCCTCTTTGCTTATAGCCAGTGCTGCCTCCCGATTCTCAATATTTTGCTTCTCAATGCTCTCGATGGCCACGTCAAGCGTCTGTATGACACTGCTGACTTTGGATCTTGGTACAAACTCTTCATCGTCACCGTCATCTTCGTCACCACCCTCGTACTCACCGGGGCTAGCGCTTGGAGCTCCGTTTTCGGTTACGGGTCCGGCCATCATCATTATCGTCGTCGTCGGTACAGAATTCGTTACAAATACCTCAGCTTTACTACTCCCGACCGTAAAACATTCATCCGGAATTATTGACATAACGTTGGAGCTCCCATTGCTTACTGAGAGCATTTCTGGATTGGTTAGCTGCTTCTTAATCGTTTTGATAGTCTCCTTGGGCTCGTCGGGTTTTGGAGAAAGCAACGTCGTTGTTTCAATAGCGGTCAACACTTTAGTGGGCTCAGCAATTACGAGCGATTCTTTTGCATATACTCGGGACTCGGTCTTTGGCCGGCCACGCCTCGACGATACTACAGATTCTTTTGCTTCAATTACCTCCCTTTTACCGACGCGCTGATGCGACATCTGATGATTTTGCTGAGATTCCTCAGTGCCGCCGCTTTTAGCGATATTTGACCTCTTCTCACGTGACTGTCTCGCGTGCGTGAATTTGGCTTGTCTACTCGTTACTTTCAGCAAAATGTCGTCAAGCTTGCTCTGTTTCTTGGTCTTGGCAGACGTAGACTCCTTCAGCGAAATTCGATGATCCTTTGCCGCTTCGCGCTCCTTAAGTCTTGCACTCTCCTTTATTCTGTCTTTCTCCACAGGCTTCACCTTGTCTTTCACTTCTTTATCTCTCACCTTCTTCTTATAGTCCTTCTCCTTTTCTCTATCCTTCCACGATTCTCGAGTCCTCTTTCTAATAACAACCTGGAGTTTGTCTTCTTTCTCCTCAGATTCAGTCTTTTCGGAATGTCTGCGTTTTCTCGGCAGCTGTGCAGTCGTCAACGCTGATGATTCCACAACGGGTATGCTCGCACTTACGGCCATGGGTGCCTTCATAGCCGTCCTCACGCTCCGTCTAGATATCTGAACGGGGTTCATTGGGCTTGTTACGACGGACGCAATATTCGCCGAAGTAGGTGGTGTCCTTAAGATATTGGTCGAGTTCTGTGTGAGTCGATGCGGATGGGCCGACTGTGTCCTCGTCGACTTGGATGCTATTACAAGATTTTTCAAGTCGGAAGCTGTTTCATCTTTAATGTTGTCCTCGGTATCCGCCATATGTCCAGAGCACTTGTCTGCCTCTTTAGGGAGCTTCTACGAATTAGAAACAAATTGACAAGCTGCTACTAAATTAAAAACAAATGAAATAAGCAACGCGTCAACGGGCATTTATTACGTACTCGTTTGAACTGCTTAAGTAACCTCGACCTCTGTAGGGGTAACACCCTCGACTTAATTGGTGAGTTTCTCCTATGTCCACCGCCCATCTTCCTACTGCGGAACTTCTTTCTAATTTTCACCCGCTGTATCTTCTCGGGCATAGCGGCAACGGGCTTAGTCGCACAAGGCTGCTGCTCAAGGACAGGTGAAGCAAGTTCTGAACTGGTATCGCCGGCCTCTTCGGGACTCTGGTAAGCGCTTGGCAACTGAGTAAGCAACGGTATCCAACGCAGACAATCTGGATCTAAATGTATACGAGCACTCTTGCGCACCTTGGACATGTGGGCATCGACTTTGCGCCAGTCAACGAGCACTGCCAATTGTTTTCCGCTGACACTTTCACTGGTACCACGGTGAACGTTTCGCAAAAATCCTAGTAATTGCATGGCCATAGTAATGTCATGGCCCGAAACACCAGTTTCCTGCGTTAACAAGGAATATCGTAAATTACTAGAATGTTTTCGTATTTAAGTAGTTTATTTAATCAGTTCTAATTCTTCTGTTTACACCTAACTTAACTAGATATAGATATATATCCAAACAAATATGAAATGATCATGCTGAATAGAGACTCTTAATTATTATCCCTATAATCGATATTTATTAAGCTACATATTTCATGCATTGTGTATTGAAGTATATATTTAAACAAAAAATAAATCAAATTTAATAATTTTTTAACGGATCAAATGTAGCGGTCAATTCCAATAATAATAAAAAGGCATTATCCACAAGTTTTTTAAAAAATTAATGATCGCGAGCTGAGACAGCCCTCCATACCTTGGTTATCTCAGTTATCTTCAGTTCCTTGGCCTCACGATGAGCGTCGAGATACTCTAGCACAACGCTTTTCCAGAATGAATGATAGGACACGCGGCCGAGATCCGAGAGAGGCTTTTCCGGGGTGCCGGGAATACCTTCGACCTTAGATAAAAGATAACTGAACTCGATAAGAAAACGCCCAAAGCCTTGGCGCTGATATTGCGGGAGAGTCATAATACAAGAGACATTGTAACGCTGAGCGGGGCAGTGCTTCTCCTTGCTAAAGTAGCCAACAAGGTGGCAGCCATGCTTATCGTTCTTCGTCACCGCGTAAAAGAGAAATGGCTCTACATCGTAATATAAGGTCTTGTGGTCCAAGAAGAGTTTAGCTAATAGGCACAGGTTTTGACAATATATTTTGTTTACGTTACCGTCGATCTGAAATTCATTAAGCATTGTATATGTCAAACTCTGTCAAACTGTGACTGAAAGACCAGATCTAATTCAACATTTCATCAACTTTTTACTAATATAATAAAGTAAGATCCATTAGTATTTTTATCCCATATTCTTTCCTATTATTTAATCTAATAGCTACATTATATTAAAATAAAAGAAAGATAAAAAAATTTAATAATTGTGTATTTAATTTTGTAATTGTATACTTAAATTTTTTTAACTAAATTTAATTTCTTAAATTATTAATTCACATCTGCAGTAAATAATGAAATTCAATACATTATTTAAAGTAATTTTCATTTTCAGATTAGAGTAGAAATTGAAAGTTTTGTAAAAAATTATAATTGTTGATATATTTAGCGGTATTAACTAAATTTTTATTAAATTTACTAGTTTTATTTATTATTAAATTATCATTATTACATAGATATTTCTTTAAGATTAGATAATCGACGATATTATACTAATGCGATATTGCAAATTTCTTAATATATAACAAAAAACATGTTCTCTATTAGTGACACATTTGATATGCTTCCACATACAGTCTTTTATTTGATGCAATTATAAATTATGAATAAATAAACATGCAAATTTAAATTTTAAATTATAATATATTAAGTTCTAGATTAGAATTGAAAAATATATTATACGGAAAAATAACATTATTTTTCAATTTCAAGCTTAATTATATTAATAATAAACATCTATTTTATGCATAAAAGTCAATCTTATGAAATGTTATGTATTTGCACTAAATATTATTGCGAATGAAAGCAATTGATTATTAATAATTAATAAAAATAATGAAATGAAAATCTCAGTTTATAGACAAAACAATCTTGAATGGATATTACGCTATATTTTCACTGCAAAAAATGCAAAAATAGCAAGTATTATATATTGATATATAATCGAAATTTTACGACAAATTTTAGAAATGTATAAAAAATGTAAAAACCATGTTAAAAATAGAAAGTTAAGATAATCAATTTGAGTAATAATTCAATGTCTTTGTTTTATTAAATTTTTTTTAGTCATTTTTTTTATCAACTTTTTTGGATTTAAAATAAAGTAAGATCCATTAGTATTTTAATGGAAATTAAAATATTTTCAACTTAATTAATTTAATTTAATTTTATTTAAAATTATTTTCAAAATTTTACGAAAAATTTAAAAAAATATTTGTAAAATTTATGTTAAAAATAGAAAGATAAGATAATCAATTTGAGTAATAATTCAATGTTTTTTTTATTAAATAATATACGTAAGCTTAAGTTTGTAAACGATCAATGTATCAATAAACATAATATCATAAAAATATAAATAAAACAATTGCATCGCAATATTGATATGGAATGTTTAAAGTATTGGTTTAATAGTCAAATTGGAAACGTAGATATGAAGGTAAAATTTCGTTCAGGTAATAGCTCACCTCGAAAACTGATAAACCATTGCATCGGTAAATTTCTGTTGCGGGCGGATGCCTCCATTGGCACTTATCTGTATGCCTGTCAAGAACCGCTCTACTCTTGGTATATTTCAAGCAAAACTCGCAAAAGAAGAGTTTAGGGAGCCTTGCATACTCCTGAGGAAAAGGGCTCGAATACCAGGTCTCAACTTCATAGCGACCGAAGACGATAGCCGCAGGATTACGAGTACCTGCGCCGCCTGGACTGGAAAGTGGCTGAGGTCCATCATCCCGCTCCTCTGCGCTTTCCGTTGCCAATGTGAGTCGATTCGCCCGGTCGCGTGCCTCCTTAAATAGTTCTACATCTTTCTGGGTAACACCTGGCGGCAATGTCTGTGGTAGCACCAGCTCATCTGCAACAGTCCCGAACACGGGAACGGAACTTTAATCAAGCCGGTCACGAGGATACTCAATCGCTTGCTGCTAAACCGATTCCCCAAGCACTTACACAAATTTTTCTTTCGTTTGTTTTCTCTTTAATCACGATTTTCAAAAAACGCAATGAAACATATGAAAACATATTTATTTATGTTCGAAGTTTAAAGTTATATCCTTGGCTTAATATGAAAAGCCTGTAATATGCTCTTTTTAATCATGCATTTTTCATGTACAATATTAAAGAATTTATTGTCAATTCAGTTTTCGTATGGTAGAATTTGGAATTGGTTACAAAATAATATTACAAGATCTTTTACTTGCAACTGTAGAGCTCCTTTTAATAAAAAAAATCATCCTTTAAAACTAATTACAACCTCCGCCCTGCCTCGACGTCGTCCATTATGCCTGATTATGATCGTTACAAAAATAAAAGACTTGAATCTTATTAATCCGATACTGAAGTATGTGATGTAATAAAAGTTTCAAAAATGAATAATCGAGTTTATTAGTGACTGTTAATAAATGCATGTAATGGCAAAGTAAAGCTTTGGGACTTTGTTTAGGGATGTGTTGGCAAAATGTCTGTGTAACAATAGACGATTTTTTTAATAACAAGCATCTGCAAATTTACTTAATAATTTTATACTTTAACATAAAACAAGCTTGATAACAGCAGTATCAGTAAGTTAGCTCCAGCTGTGTACGAAGAATACGCAAAAAAACTAAACATCATATAAAAGATTAAACAATACATTAGTTTCCGATTTGAAAATATTTATTTGAATAAAATAAAATTAATTGTTTAATTTTATTCTAGAAATTATGAACAAGTTAAATATTGATATGATATAAATATGATATACGCTAATGTAAAATACATTTTATTTAAAAGTGATAGTTTGATATAATGACAAAAAAGTTCTTTTATATTAATATTAATTTATATGCAAATTATAAATGAAAGAAAATGTTTCTTTACTATAAAATCATTATCTTATTTTCATACAATATATCATTTATCATTATCTTATTTTAAAATGTACCATTTGTTTAAAATATCAAAACTCTAAACAAATCACTTTCATATCAATGTAACATTATATCAAAAAGTGACGTACTTTTATAATGTATAATTATTGTTTCAACTTTATTTTTTTTAATTAAGTATTGAATTTTAATGGTATAATATTAAAGTAAAATAAGAGCTTATAATTCTTTTAAATAAAATATCTTTTACTATAGAAAATAGATTTAATGCTTATACATTTTTTTTCTTGTTAAAATGTTTATTTAACAAACTATGTATAAGTTTTAATTAAAACTAAAATAGGATGATAGCATGTGACAAACTTAAAGTTACTATAGTGTAAAATAAATGAGTAATAATATTTATTTTTCTTTCTATTAAGCCTTCAACCAAAAAATTTTTTCAACCAAAATAAAGTCTTGTTTCCTTTATAAATACCATTTTTATCAGCTACAAAAATGATGTTTATTAAATAAATCATTTTATAACAAGATTAGTACAACTTTTTTACAACATTATTACAGTTCGATATATATAAATTTTTCGCGTATACGAAAATATTTAGTCAATAAATAATTATTTTAAAAAATATAGTATATTTTAATTTCTCTCTCTCAAAATCTACTTAGCCACAAAAAAGAAGTTTTGTACCAGGTCACAAAGCGCTATTTCAAGTAATTTATAAAATTATGGACTTTTTAGTTTCAAAAAAAGGTTTAATAACAAATTGTACAGTATATATATAACAGTTAAAAATCGTAAAAAAATTGGGATTATAAATAAAATGCATGTAAAAAATAATTAGCCTTTATAAATAAATTTTGAATTTAATCGGAATTAACGAAATAAAAATGTTTTAAGTGCACAAATAATTGAATTTATATATTGTCGAAGATAATCAAAAGGGCAAAACCCTGCACAATGTTAACTTTATTAAAAATAGTTTTCTTTAAATAATTTAGCAAACTGATCAAATTTTATGATTACTAAAAATTCTACTATCATAAAATTCTTTTTTATGGTATAAGCTCAAAAATAAACAACATGGTATTTAACGATCTAATATAATGTTTTTAAAAACTATAAAATTTACAAACAATTTTACTAAAAAACAGTTCATAAAAAACCCAAAACCTGGAACAGAAGATCATTGGGCAAATCTCATCTAATTTTTTAATGCAGGAGCACAGAGCAATCGTAATTCACAACGAAATTCTTTTAACCCTTCGCTAGATGAGTTACCCGGAACAGCCAATATTTTCAAATTTGATCCACAACGCTTTGCTAGCGAAGGGCCAATCAATAAATTAATCACATTTTACACATACGTACAAGCATACACAAAAACCACACCACACCACACCGCCAACACATCCACGGTGGTGAGAGATAAAGATAAAGTGAGAAAGAATTAGACAATCAGACAGAGAATGATAGAAATAGAAATAGACATAGAAAGAGAAAGAGAGTTCCAAATTAAGAAATAGAAATAAATTAATAGAGCTGCGCGAGAATTAAGTTTAGAGGGACCAAATTGTCATTTCTTTAAATTTTTCATCAAATAGTGGGTGTATCGTTAGCATCATCAATAACGAGGGAAAGGGAGAATTATATTGGTTAAATCGGGAAAATCATGAGTGACAGATCGAGACTGAGATTGAGAAAGCGGGTGGGGTAGACTCTTACCCTTCCTGTTGGAGCAGGGTGTCGCGCGGGGTGTCGTGGTGTTGGTGGTGGTGTTGGTAGTGGTAGTGGCGCTAGTACAGGCACGTGGAGCAGATTTGGAAGGGTTGGGGAAAGTTTTTGGAGGAAAGGAGAAGACAGAGGGAGAGTTTCCTGTCGCTGAAGTTGTAGTAGTTGTAGTTGTCGTTGTTGCAGCGATGGCACTCGTTGTTGTTGTCGTCAATGTCGCCGTCGATACAGTCGCTGTAATCGTCGTAGTCGTGATCGTTGTTATCGTATGTGCCATCGGGCCTGAAGTACTGGTACCATCTATCATTCTTCTCCTCGCGTGTTCTTGATGTTGATTCTTCTCCGCATCTGTGGCAGCACATTTAACAAGAGAGGCACCGTCGATGCCCCGTAATCGACGTCTCTCCTGTTCATGCCTCTTGCTATTTACGGCCGTTTTAACAAGGTTTGATGGAGTCATCTTCGATGGCTTATCACCCGTCAAGGTATATAAGCATCCGTCAATTTCCGTTCCGGAATTATTCTCCGAGGGGGTGAATATGCCAGGTCTCGGAAGTCTCACAATTTTAGCGATCTCCTTTTTCCCTCTCGTTGGACCAACGCTTGTTGCCTTAGCATTTAAAAGCTTTGGTAGGTTCGACTGGATCGGTGACGTCATTATCGTCGCCGTGGTCGTCATTATGGCCATTGCCGTTGTTATAGCAGTCAACGTCATCATTGTCGTTGCCATTGTTGTCATTGTCGTTGTCGTCGTCGTAGTTATCATCGTCGTCGTCGTCGTCGTTATTGTTGTAGTCATTGTCGTCGTCGTCGTTGTTGTCACCGTTGTCATTGTCATTGTCACTGGCGTTGTTAACGATGAAATCGTTTTACTTTCGAATACCGAATGCACGCCATCGGAGGCATACGACCTTTTTCTGCGATCCGGCGCATAATTAGGAGGTGGTGCTCCGGGCTTAGCTCTACTCGTGCTTTTGCCCGAGGCTGCGAAAAAGTGACTAAGACCGTCAAAGAGGCCCCGTAACTGACCACTACCCGGCTTCGGCCTATTCTGCATCGACTCACTCGCTTTAGTAGCCAACTTTTTGCTATCCGAAACCGGCTCTTCGTTCTTAACCAAGATGAAGCTTGGTTTATCGTTTAAAGCGACGTCGAGCTTCGGTAGGGTGGCACCGAAAGTGTTAGTAATGTTGCTGAAAAACGGGCTACTCTCCACCTTAAGCTTAGCGGCTGCTGCGGCAAATCCCCATGGGCGATTTTCATTGAGATCACAAGCGAAGGGACCCTTGATTTTTTTGGAATTCGCATTCACCGCTATCGAGTCTAGAAGTTTACCCGTGGCCAGTTTGATTAATTTCGCACACGGACGTTCTTTAGAGACCGATTTCCGTACGCGCGAGGGACAATTATCGTCATCGCGTACACTTGATTCGCTCGAGAGCTCCTCTTCTTTCTCATTCGAGTTAGATTTGTCTTTCCGTCTGTCTTTGTTCGCTCGAAAGTCGCAACCGTCATCGCGATCGTTGTCGCTCCGTCCGGGGAGGGCTGGTACCCTACGATTCACATTTGCTACCAGACTCTTGCTCGTAGTTGAGGATACCAGCGCCGCTCGCGGTGATCTTGTAGAACCGTCGCTAACCAGCACCTCTAGGTTCGTAGCGGCGGCCTGAGCGCGTTTAAACTTGTTGTGTTTGGCGTTGAAGGCGCTCAACCTGAAGAACTTCTGTTTCTCCTTAGAGATACGATCGTTCTTTTCCTCGAGCAGCCGGCTGCTACCAACCTGGCCGGCGTTTTGTATATGATGATGGTGATGGTATTGGGGTTGGGTCTGGGGGTAAGGGTGGGGTTGGTTGTGCGGAAGGGAAGACTCGTCAGGACTGTGGGAAAAGGATGTGGGGTTTGGTTGACGAGGGAAGACAACACCCGCATTACCGTCCGAGCTGCTGTCCACCTGAGCCTGCGATAGATTGTTCTTCTTTGTCAGGGAGGTTCCCGAGGTTGACATCGCCGTAGCCACTGATGCCGGTGAGGCTGCTGCATTCGTAGAGCTGCCCGTCGTTACCGACGCGCTTTTTCTGGATACGATCGATCTACGGATAACAAAGTGAAAAGGCGTAAAGAGGACAGAACGTAATTTTAATTGTAGTGCAAGGATGATTTTTATTACCATTATTTAGTCTAGTCGAGTCAATATGCTTTCACATAATTTTCTTAAGTCTAATGTGATCTTAAATACTTTTATTTTTACTCTGATCCCTAGGATTGGATTATACAATTATACATGTGATTCTTTTAAAATTACGAATATTCACATCTGTTTTAAGATATTAAATTGATTAGATGCATACGTGTTACAAAATACATTTAACGAGTTAAGTGATTTAAAAATTATAATTATCATGAATAATGTAATTTGTTGCAAATATATCGTGTACAATAGCACAAAAAAATTATAAATGTTTCTTTTTGTTGGGATTATCTTGTTGATATGGATAAATTACCATTAATGTACTTAAGCGAAAACGAAATTTTCACATTCCTATTTATACAATAAACTCAAACACTTCTGAGCAAACAATAATATATTACGTATTTTTATATTAAAAATTAAGAGCGAGGTTTCTTCTATTGTAATTAAATTAAATTAAATATCCTTTAAATGTTAATTAATTTATAAACTGTTATTTATGAGTTACAAGTGAAACATTGAATTAAAATTTATTATCTTCATTATCTTTGCATTTAAATTTATTCTATAACTGAAAAAGTACTTATATTTAAAGTAAATATAATTTCTGAATTATTAATACATTAGTGAATCATGAAATCAGTTTTCGTGATAAAAAACTTTAATTTTTTGCAGTTGCAAGTTTCAGTAATTAATATTCTATTATTATATACATTAAATAATAACAGAAGATAAAGTACTAATTTTTGTAAAGCCCAATTACTCTATGGCTTGACTCGTGAGTAATAATTATTTGAATAAAAAATATTTTATCAGAGAAAAGCACTATTGGAGATGTGGTGACTACCTTCTTCTTGAACAACTACAAATAATTGTAAGGTGTGTGTCTTTGAAAATCCATTTCAAAACATGAAATCTTAAAAGCCGTTGAATGATAAAGGGTTAAAAATGCAAGGAGAAAATTGAATAAAAATATCATTTTACAATGTGAAATACTGTCGGTGGTTGAAAGTACGAAAAAAGATGTACATATGAAGAGTCTCTCACTTTCTGTTATCGCGAGCGTTGCTGAGCCTCTTGCGCGCGACGGGTGTCACTTCCTGGGACTTGACCTCGGGCTGCTGTTGTTGCTGCTGGTGATGGCTCGTCTGGCAGTGCCGGCATCGCCAGGGCGCTTTGCTACGTTTGTCGAGCCCGGGATCGAGACAGCCTGGGTGATAGCAATTGGGGCATCCGGCGCACTTCACCAGGTAGCTCTGGGACTCGCGTTCTAGTTGACAGCCGGCGCAGGTCGCCGAGCAGTCGTCGCAGGACCAACTCGCGCCACGCTCCACCAGTATCGCGAGTTCGGCCGGAGCACAGGAGTTGTGGAGTGCGGCTCCGCAGACGTTACACCGACTCAACTTGTCCGAAGTTGCGGACCCTGCGCCAGAACAGCTGCGCTTGTTGTTATTGTTACCGCCGGCGGTGGCGCCCAAGCACTCCTTGCATATTGGTAGCGGTGCCGGGAGCTTCAAATGATAAAAACATCGAGGTTAGTGTTAAAAGATACCATTGTGTGATCGATATTTTATTAGGCATTTTTTATACGTTGATAATTTTAATTTAAATAAGAATTCCCTTGCTCAATACAATTAACAAGATTTCGAAACTTGAACCAATTCATTGCAATGTTCAAATGTGTAGTATTTTATAAAAATTGTCAGTACTCTACTTTCTTGAAACTTTTGATTGAGAAGAAACTTTACACACATATATGAATTATTTCCGCAACAAATACATTAAACAAAATTTAATAAACTACTGTTGTGCAATGAATGCAAGTTTTATAAAACTTGAAACAAATATTTATCTTTATTCGTAATTCGTCCTTTATAATTATCACTATTTAATAATAAAACTTCAAAATTTTATCTTTAATTTTATATGGATTCAAAGACAATTTTTTATATGTTAGCATGACTTTAAATTATATGTAAATAGAATATATGTGTAACATATAGTAAATAAAGTAATAATGTCTACATAAAATTTAAACTGATAATTATGTATATTCATTGATAACATATTAAATATTAATAAGATATTGATATCGATAACTCTATGCCAAATTTGTCGTCAGTGAGTCAACATTATTAAATTACAATTTAATAACTGCAACATAAAAATTTAAATACTACACACACAATTTGCTTATTAAAATTTATCCTAAATATGTTATGCTTGTATTTTATCAATATTTTGTATATTATTTATATGTATATTTGTTTAAAGAGTACATATGATTTTTACAAATCATATATTTTAAATTATTAAACATCTTATACATAATTATTTTCAAAAATTACTTGGAAATTTTATGGAGTTATTAAACTATTTTCAAATAAAAGCTTTTATTATAAATATGTAAATAAATAAAGTAGATAATATTTCTACGATAAGATTCTAGGTCATTGAGCACCTACATTTTCATATAATTCAAATTTACCAAACATTTCATATAAATGTTTAAATATTGTAAAATAATAATGTTGTATACTATATTATAAAATAATGTACAACCAATATCATATTTGCCCCCCGAAAATTCGCCCTTTAAAATAATACGAATTCTTTGATAAAGCAACATTCAAACAATTATAATCGTTTTTGAAAAAATATAAAATTAACAATGTATAGTTTTCTTCAATTTTCTGTGTATCCATTCGTTAATTTACCTGATTGAAAAACAAAATATTAGTGTTGCATTGAGTATATTGATGGGAAGTGGCATAGAATATAAAAGAAAAAGGATAGAAAATAAATACTTCTAAGAGTAAATTCCTTTTAATTATATTTATAGTAGATACTAATTTGCGTGAGAGTATAAAAATATGAAAAGAGAAAACCATAAACCTTCAAAGCTACTGCCAGTCTCAAATTACTTATGCTTTATTTTTGTCGGAAATAAAGAGAAAAGGTGCTCGACCCTCGTAATTATTCGTTCGAATGTGCTACTTGCAAAGCTCATACCGTGTCTCTTATCATAATCTACCTCCCTCGGAGTACTTATTTTATAACGTGAAGTTTTTCATTCATATATAGAATTTTTAAATATTTTCTCTGCATCAAAACCAATTAATAACATTAAAACAATTATAACGACCATTAAAACAAATAAAAAATTGATGAGTCGTAACAAAATTGAAAGCTGAATAAAAAACCTAAATAAAAAAACAGAATTATATACAAAATTTGATAAATAGATTTTGTGTTCCTAAGGAGAAAAGAGTAGATAATAAGAATATTGCTTAACTAAAAAATAAATTATTAATCGTTTTAATGTTTCAATTATCAAATATTTATATTAATATTGACAATCAATAATTGCTTATAATTTTATTGATAATTCACTGTTTATCTTAACTGATTTTTCTTCAAATTACGAAAACTCTATATGTAACTGTAGATGAAAATGCATTTCGGAAAAGGTTGAACCTTTTCCGTTGAATAATTTTTTTCAAAACCATAAAAAGAAAAAATTATAATTATTATTTATTCGGTGTTTTATTATTATAACTGATTGTAAACTCCACTTATAAAAAAAAATTATATATTATCACTTTAAAAAATGAAAATATCTTAGAAAAATAATAAACATAAAGAAAAAAGAAAAATGTTTGTATAACATATTTAATAGATCTATTTTATTTAATTGTTTTAATTTACATAATTGAAATTATACTTTTTAAATGAAAAAATTTGTTGTTAATAGATATTTTTTATTTTAAACCCGTGTTCAGCGTTTCACATCACAAATTTATTTCACTCCCAATATGAGCATAAATAATTATGTTTTGCAGCGAATAATTAAATAAGTATAAAGTAAAAGCATATGTAATTTTTATCAACAAAATTTGTATAAAATATAATTTAATAGCATTACCAGATAAGATATTTATTCTAATAACAATATTTTATTATACACAAGATATAATTCATTATATTATCACGACATATTTTAAGCTCATGAATTCTACGATAAATTTAATCGAAAAATATTATTCAATTACTTAATTATTACTTTAATTATTTAGGTGAATTGTATTAAAAATATTACAAAACTCAATCAGTAATGATGGATAAGCATCAAATCAAAGTATGTTTCTTGCGTAAATCATTCCGCACGTTACTATTTCAGAATTTACCATCGTCAAAAACAATATTGTTACCATATTACAAAGACTTATACGTATATTTAATTTCATTACACGAATTTGATATCATGATATTTATTAAGCGCAAGAAGAATGATAATTTAAAGGCAATGAAGATAAAAATGAGCTCAAGGATTTAACGATTTGTCGGTAAACTTATACAGTGGAATCCGACAACCTTCATTTCATGCTTTTTGTAATGCTTCCTGGTACAAAAAATTCGATCATACTAATAGATTCTTTTTGGTGAATGATCATCCTCTATTGCTAAAGCGATTCGATGATGTGATGGTTTCATAAATTCATTCAATTCATTTCAATGATTTAAAAAATGACAGAACTACAAACTCATATATATGAAGTATATTTCGTTTCCTTTATTGGCCTAATGCATTAACGTTTTTTTGTACTTAACATGCATCGTTCTATTATTATCCAAGTCTCGTGCAATGTGTCCTGTTATCGATAGTCATCTTATCACGCATACGCAGTTCACTACGGAGCGGCTCTACTTTTTTCATACCTCTCTTCATACCATATTCTTCTAACATATTCTTTACTCTTTATTATATTTCAACATAATATCAGTTCAATATCGACATCTTTTGGATCAACCTCTATAAAGCATTCACATTTGCAAATTCATAATAACAATAAGTACAATTAAATCTTACGATAAATGATTTATCCAGCCTTTGGTAAAATTATCGTTGTTTCTTAATGATTAATTCTACATTTAATATCATCCAATCGTAGTACATTTCTCAATAACCATATTTTTATAGACTAATATCCTTTAAAACTATGTAAATGGCATTTATGTTAAATAGATTAGATATATTCATGGCAAATAAAATCAGAAAAATAAAATATATATACCGAGCCAATAAACAAAAAAATGCGAAAGGAAATAGAACTAATTATTTTTGCATGAATAATGTCTAATTAAGCATTTAAAGCCAACATTTTCTTTCTCCTTTTGTTTATTCTTCTTTTTCTTAGAACTTTCGATGTTTAATTAATATTTTACTTTAATAAAAATTTTAATTAAATAAAAATTTGTCTTTTATAATTCATTAAAATAATTAATTGATAAAATTATATATCAAAATAAGGTAATTACAAAAACATCATTATATTTTCAAACAAGTTTTACTATTTTAATTTTCCCCAAATTCCATTATCCTTGTAACATTCTTACGTATTCACAAATGACATTGTAAAAACTCTGAAACAACAAAATATTTAATAATTTTAAAATCTTACAATATATAAATTATTGGTAAAGGAATTCAATGTGAAAAATTTTATTAATGATATTTATTACGTACTATTTTAAAATATTTTCTATTTATAAAATGCGATTACTAAAAAACTAAGTTATTAAAACTTGAAAGTAATCAAAACTAAAGTACGCAAGCGAAAGAATTTGAATACAATTATTTAATAAAGATCTTATGGATTTTAGATTTTATTAAATATCTTAGTTTGGTAAGGTTTTTTCAATGTGATTACAAAAAAAAATATATATATATATTAGCTTCAATGTCTATTATTGTGTGAGCACTTTAATCATAAAATGCATACAAATAAATAAGAATATTTTTACTTTGCTTCCACAATAATAAGTGATAATATACATTATATGTCTAAAACTGGACTGTGTACTTTGGAGAACTCGGTTCCTGAGATTTTCGTCAAATAAGTAATTAATAAATTAATTATATTTAAAACGTGAGCATTTTATTACGAGTAATTTTAGAAGATGCCATTAGAAAAACACATCGTAATTATTTTTCTTCAACAAATACTCAACTAATTTGCCTATCCTACTCATTATTACCGACAACTAGAAATATTACATTTATTGTTCGTAGATAATTTGAATCGGTAATCAAAATACAAATTAAAATATAAATATTCTAATGCAGATAAGAGATTATTTTATTTATATAGCGGCGCCACTATCGGGTGACGAATTGTGTTAATCATGAGATATCCGTTAATGAGATATATGGGTTTCATAAAGTAAAATGCGAGTCTATCCCGAGAAATTGCTGTTACTATAATAGATGGATATTTTACTTTTGGGAGTATGTCGCATGAACGATTTCGAGGTGAAAAACCAAGAGCATACAATACAGTACTCGGACAGTGCTCGGATACCGGCATATTACTTTTTGTCTTGACTGTATGTGCTCTATGGGTGCATTTTTTTAGTTCAACCACAAGCTTATTACCGGTGACCGATTGACCAAACTGGTGGTTACTCATTGCACACAAATTCATAAACAATTACTTAAAAGTTTGAATGAAATTGAAAATTAAATATAAATGTTGTTACGAAATGAATATATGTTATATATAAAGAAACTTTAAACATAAATAAAAACTTGTTTATTATTTTTTAAACTTCCACTTTGGATGACAAGATCTATACAACATAATGCTGATAAAGCATCCACGTAGGTTAACTATTACTTACTAGCTATCATCATAATTTAAAACTATGGAGATTAAATAGATTAAAATTAGATATTTATAAATTTCAATTATTTATTTACATAACATAACTTACATAATAACATCTATAATAACATTAAGGATTTTTAATTATAATTTTGAAGTAATTATATTTTAATTATTGAGTATTTGTGCAAGAATAGGTTTTAATTATAACAGGTGTATTTGTACAAGAATAGGTATTACACGCACTTGAACGTGTGGTTGATTGTTTAATTACTCACATATTCTATAAAAGTTATCAAGCAACTCCTCCACACCGAATCTCGAGGCTGTATAGTAAGACTGGTAGTGATACGACAAGAAACTTGTTCCGTTATATGTCAAAGAAGTTTATCAGATATTACATGCTTAATTTGTAGAGTGAAATAACTTATTAAAGCTCATTTTCACTTAATGTTTCAGAAAGATCGCCTGTTATAAGAGCAACATACAAACTGATGTTTTAACTATTCTCAACATTAATGTAAAATTAATATTTACATTCTAATTTGTTTTATGGGTAGACAATAATTAATTTGAAAATTGAATTTTATATAAAAATAACATAAAGCAACATATATTGAAATAGTTAGTAGAAATGTAGGTCACATATATTGAAATAAAAATTGTGTAAGCAAAGAATTTTTTAAAGCATAAAATCATCATTAGAACATCGTCAATGAATGCGTAAACCTTTTATAATAATATGAGTTAAATCCCCTCATCGTTATAAAAGCAAACGAATAATATACTTACGTTATTGCTCGAGGATGGCGTTTTTGTGAAAATTACAATAAGTTCACTTACTTTTATTCTCATCATGGTGTACTTATTTTATACATAGACTTTCATTTACGCAAGGATCCCTTGAGGAATAAACTTTTCACAATCGCGCTATACAGTTAGATTAATCGATTAGAACTCTTCATGTAACAAGTCGACACAGTCTTAAGAAAAGGAAATTTACATTAGCTGGGAACCGATGCTAGGACATGATTAAATTCTCTCTCTGATCAAGAGCTAACTCAATGAATGTCATTAATTCACGTTTCCTCGATGTTTTTCGCTTACCCCTTCGATTTCGTGCCGCATTGGTACGTTAATGAAACAAATTTCTTAGCTCGAACAGATGATATGTATAAACTTAAAAATTGACCGCCACAGTATTATTTGTAATAAAATTGAATGTAGCTAGTAATTAAAGATAATGCAGATTCACAGCGAACTTTTATTGTAGTTTTAAACGCAAGTATTGAAGCAAAATATATATCAAATTAATTGCATATAAATACAAATATTATTAACTATTAAACATTTTCAATAAATATCAAACATTTTGCTAAGCGAAGCATTAATTTCTTGTCAGCATTTACATGCTCTTGAAATAAGTGAATGGAATGTTTCTCTAATTTTATCTCGAAAATTATTAGGAAATTTTAAAATTTTGATTATTAATAAATTATCTTTCACTGAATCTCATAAAATAAATAATCAGCGTTACACTTATGTTTGGTAAACTTTCATAATAAAATCAATTACAGATTAAATAATGTAAGATTATTAATAAATGATTTGTATAAAATGAATAAAAATTTTTGCCAATAAGTCGTTCATGCAAAGAATTTTTTTTAAAATCAATCTCATAATATTCTCTTTAGAAAACAATGCAGTTAAGAAATATCAACATATAAAACCGTTTTTATAGTTTATGATACCTTTAAAAACCCTATAAATCTATATTCGAGTCATCAGTCAAGTATATTAATATTGTGAGCTTAAAAAGGTCTTCACGTATTGATTCATCCAATAAAAACTAGCTAATCCCAACTTCAGAAAGTGTCGGATTCATATTCTCAATTGAGATGTCTGATGCACTATCATTACAAGATTTGATTGCATAGCATTTCGTAATCATTTTTTAAATTTTTTGTACGCGAGTCATCATCGTTATTATTTCGTCTCTCGTCAGTCCACTTCACTCAAGACCTCCTCGCCCCTTTTTTTATATACTTTATGTACACGCATGCACGCAGCTATATCGATTTTATTATATCGATTTCGGAAAGCTTGCTATTATCATCCCCTCCTTGTAATCATTTTTCATAGGGCCTGAATATTCGTAAGAGCGCTCCTGCTCTTTTTTATATTCCATGAGCTTTTCGGTTCAATATGCTAATTATTTAAAAGCAATTTAGATGAGCTCATACAACAAAATTACTGTTAAATGCAAGATTACCAATGATAATGAATAACTTTACACATAAGCAAAACAAAAAACAATAATTAATTCACTTATTATCTCTTTGATTTTAATACAAAGCCTTACAATTTATTAGGTGGGCCGAATGTGAATGACAGTTTAAATTAGAAACTGAGAAAAACTAAAAAGCAAAATAGGAAACTAGAGAATTTATCATTTTATATAAAAAGAATAATTATATAGATGTATCACATTGAAGTGCATGTATCACATGAAAATATTGTGAGATAACATTTTCATCGCATTCGGAATGAAACCATTATATATGTAGTCTAGCACCTCATAATATAAGAAACCTACAGGAACTTAGTTTAATTTCACTAAATCAGGTAGTGTGTGTGTATATATATACATAATGAATTTATTATACGAATTTATCGAAAGTAGATTAGAAAAATATTACTGGTAGCATAGAGCAAACAAAGCCATAAAAATACAGGTAAATCAGCATGTTTTCACTATATCAAAATTGACCAGACGTAGATTGGCGCCCTCTCGATCTCGGAAGCACTCAAAACTTCGGCATCCCAACGCACACACATCTCCGCATCGCGTCGGCGCAAATCCAAAAACCATTAACGGGGCGGAAGAATAACGCAGCCGAGATCAATATGAGGACCGTCACAGTCCTGATAATGCGCCGAGTTACTGATAAAGCATATGGTATCAATTATATTGGCCTTCACACGGCTTGGGCACGGATGGGAACGCGTACGTGTCGACGTAATTGTAATGCCAAAGATCCAACACGCGAGCGCACCGAAAATTTCAATTATTAATTCAAACATTACAAAAGATAACGTACACTGATGATTAAAAGTTTATTTTATAGACGTCTCCATCAATTGAGTAAAATCTATTATTTTATAAAATCAAACGTCGAAAATCTTTTTCCAAATGAATTCTCTGACACTTGGTTGGAGTACAATTCTAGATATGTTGCTTAATTATTTACATTTTCTTCTATTGGTATTTTTGATTGTCAATTTCGGTAATGTCTACCAGATGTAATATACACTCATTTTATTAATTATCGTGTTCTGCAAAATAAGAATATGGTAAGTCAGCTTGATAACTGAAGATTATAAAAACTGCTTTCCTCGCATGCCGGCTTTATGAAAATTTTATAAAAAAAAATTTGCATTCTACGAAATATTGCAGTCCAACTTACTTAAGAAAATATAGCCCAATATGATGTACTGATGTATAGTTCCACATATTTTAATAGTTGCAAATTCATATTAAAAAATCAGTTTCATTATCATTATATTTTATACAGAATTTGATACTAATAAATATTCTGATCTTACTATATCTCAATAGATTATATATTTTTACATATAATAAAATATTTTTATGCAATATCTTTAAAAATACGATAGTCATAATTCATCCGGAATTCGTATATAATATTTATATAAAACTTGTATTATAAATAAAATATTTATTATTATAAAAAGTAACCAAACTCGAAAAAGAAGCAAGAAACATTTAAATATATACAAATTATGAAATAATGTGTCGATATATATATAATCAATTTATAATCTATGGAATTGTTTAGTAATACAAAAAAATTTCTGATTGAAAATATTAATTTGGAGAAAATTGTCAATGTAAAAGTATTTTTAATAAATTGTTATATTAATCTCTATGATTCACTCTGAATTAATGATAAATTTTAATGTTAAGTATAATTTTTACACAAATTTTTTATAATTGTTTTTAACAATATTACATAAATAGTATAACTAAAAAGAACAATTCTATATAACTGCGTCTAAATAGAAAAACAAAGGTCTAAAGTTTTAGGTTTGAAAGATTAAAGAAACTTAAATTACCGTTAGAATATCAGTAATTTTTTATGATCAGATTCAAATAATCGAATAAAGATACAAAATAATTAAAAATGAAAATAAAACCAGTGATTGTGCATTGATGATCATCAAACACAACTATGAAACCAGTCGAACGAAAGAGACGAATGAAAGCGAGTCCTGACATTATAAACTTGGCGTCGGGCGAGAAAAAGGTTAAGGACGCCGAGAAGAAGATAATGACAAAAAGGAAGAATCTTCTCCCACCTTTCTCATTCTTTCTTCCGCCATTTTAGGCACTCATTATACGGAGAATTTACTTAACATTGCTTTTTGTATCGATATATACACAGAAGAATGTGAGGGCCAGAGCGATAAAAACGAAATAAAGCAAAGTCAAAAAAAGAATAAACTACCAGGTAATAGATCATGACAAAATAAGAAAAAACGACCAATAGGTCGTAGACCCTTGATCATTACAATTAATGGGTCGTTGGCACGAAATAAAAGAGAATGAGGGAGAAAATACAGGAGAGAGTAAGTGAGGAAGGTAGCAAAGGAAGGGAGGAAGGGAGAGACGATAAGTAGAGGCGCTTGACCCGATTGGCGTATACTTTCAACTGGGGTTGAACAGGCAGAATCGACGATTTGCACAATTGACGTAGCTGTCCACTATAACGTTTCCCTCCCTCCGCCCTCAATCAATACTTACGCCTTGTTTCGGCTTATGCTTTTTGGATTTTTGAATTGTTGACTACTTCTATATGTATATTAACCACCAGTGTGCACTTATAAGACTTTAAAGTTGAAACATTTACTGTTTGAGTTCAAGGTCGTTAACAGAATCAAGGTCATGAGGAACTTGTACGCCATTAAAAGTCAACCAGATTACGAATTTGCCTCTTTCTCTTTCAGCTATATGTTGCTCCCTCCTTCGGCCTCACGCGGGTCTGTGACTACTTTATAATTATTTTACCGATAGGAATAAATGGTTTTTTACAGATGTCATATTTATCTGTATATATTTAAGAGATTAATATAACCGTTAGTATGGTCATACAACGGTCAAAAGAAGGCAATGCTCTAAAAATGAATTATTGTTATATTATATTATATAATTATTATTATTTTCTAATCAATAATCGAGTTTTTCTCTTATATAAGAAGGGCTTACAAAATTAAAAATCTCCTTTTCGTATATTTTTAAAATGCAAAATAGAATGGAGCAAAAAAAAATTAATTATTAAAGATAATGATAAAACTGACCTTGGGTGTTTGAAAATCGTTGTGTGCGTGCTCAGCGTTGAACTTCTTGGCTAAATGAACAGGTCTATCGGGCTGTCTAAACAACCTGCCCTCCTGTAACACCAGACCTCGATCTACAGCTCGTTTAGCGGATAATCTTAGGGCCGTCCGGAGGTCGCTTTCCTGTTCCTCTTCTACGGTGTGGCTTTGACGCACATATTTCTCGATGTTTTTAAGGTTCGAACCATCGCGTTCACCAAGTTCACGTACTGCCTTAAAGATGATTTTGCTAAGATCGGTCGCACGATTTACCTTCAACGGCTTCGATTGAAGCCCACCGGGATCCTATAATGCATCCAAGCACAAAAATAAAATGCCAAAATTTAATGGTTGTGTAACGTGCGCTCAATTGATCAAAATGTATCACCGATTAATTTTGAGATTCTTTTAATAACCTGTATCTCCTTTATATTGTTTTTCCCCAGTCGATCCAATTTACAAAAAACAACGCGGTTGTTAATTATCGTGTTCTTTTCTTCGTACCTTCTCGTCTAAACTGCATATTTATTTTCTAGGAATATTCAAATTAATCGCTAGTTAGTGAAATATAATCCTTATTGTATAATGTTTCGGTTTCATCAAAATAAAAATATATACATATAAATGAAATTGATATCAATACAATGAATACATTTAACCGATTACTTAAATACGTTAAATAATCATTATATTCATTTATAATGAATATAGCAATGATATCGATATGTCAAAACTAATAATAAATATAAATATTCATAAAAATGAATTTTAAAATAAAAGTATAATGTAAAAAAATTAAGAAACAAAAATGTAAAAAACAAAAATGTTAAACAGAATTCATAATATTATTACAATAAGACCTTTTGTCAATTTCTTTTATCAAAATTTTACTTTTTAAAATTATTTTCGTTTTAAATTTATTTTTAAACTTAATTTTATGAAACCAATATATATGTTCGCTAAATATTCTTTCATATTTCTTTTGTTGACAGGTACTTTCAATGCTATTAAGTTACTATGTATCTTAGTAAAAATATATAATATATTTAGAACTTTTGAAAATACTTGCTTAAGTAATAACAAGATAAAGGACATATTTTTAATTTCAATAGCGATATGTCCAATCAGCTTTTTTGACAGACAATATTGTTTTCATTTGGAAGATACATCGTAGCAATGTAATAGATGACTCGAGTAAACTCAATCGATTATTTTCTGCCATATGTGAATTCGTAAAAAATACAACATAAAATATACTTAGAAATGGAACAGTTAACAATCCTGTCCATGGAATTTTGTTAATATACATTTCATTGATTACAGAATAAACAAACATTTTTTAAATTATACATAGAATAAATTAATGTTTTCGATCAAAATGAAGTTTTTATGTGTGCTAAGCTTTATCCCTGGGTATATATGAAAACAAAATTTGAATATTAATAAAAAGATACACCACCAATTATTTACACCTTACATGCTTCTTGTGCCTTCATGAGGTAAAATCTCACCTATAATCCAAAATCGAAATTTAGTACTCATCCCATAAATTCAATTTAATATTTGCAATATCACACTTGTACTTTACTTAGCCAAAATAATTATTATTGAAACTTTATGAAGGGCCTATAAACAAGTGTAGCTCGCTGTTGAAACAAAATAATGACACGAGAAGCAAACGAGATGCTAAATCACAGATGAGAGTCACCTTGTACGATGACTGTCCTTTGTTAAAGAGTTTCAACACGTCTCCGCGTTTAACAGCATGCTGGAGGTTTTCGGCAATAACTTCCTCATGGAAGTCATGCTGAAGCCTTATTGCGTGTGCGATCCGCTCGACGCTTGGTCGTTGCTTCTGGCTACGAATCTTGCGAATCGCGTCGAGAAACCATGCGGTCCACGTCTCAGCATCTGGCTCCTCCATCTTTGCGTTAGGGTGCGTGGACCCTGAATCGATAGTCCCCGCGGACCGGAACCCCGCCGCTAGGCCAGGGGCCCTAATTCACATCGCGTACAGGGGCGGCGGCCCTCCGCCCTCGGATACGCTCCTAAAACGCTGACTCGGCCAGTGTAGGTGATGGTCCGTGCAATAGAGATAATCTCCCAACAGTGACTTGAATCACAAGCCCGGTGATGATCCTCTGTAATAAAGAGAAGCTTATATAAGAACATAAGCTATCTCGAGAATGCAGTAAAATATTCATACTGGAAATCTTAAAGATATGGCACTTTCGTCTAAAACTGCATAAGTTGATATGTATACGGTAGATCTTAGCCAATAATTTTACAAATGCAAATACATAATTTATTAGAATCTTTGTTATACTTTCAATATAATCGTAGTCCATTTATAATCATAAATCCACAATTTGCTTTCTATGTTATCCTAAGCACGCGATAAAGATCCTATATTTAAACAATGTACAATTAATAGATTATAAATATATCTATAATTATTGTAATGTAATTTTCGATCTAATTTTTAATAGTTTCCCCAATTCAAATTAATAGGAAAGTTTGATAATAAATCATTTGAATTTTCAATTTTATTTTTGAGGATAAAACGCATATTAAAATATAAAATCTGATTTGGAAAAAAAATTAAAAAATAAAAAAAAAGTAATTGAGGATTATAATACTAAGTAGTAATGTTAATTTTCATTACTATGAATTTAAATAAAGTTATATTTTCACATGTACATATGAAATAAATAAATTATAATCCTTATTCATAAGCGATAATAGTCCTCATTAATATAAATTAAGATAATATTAACTACATTATTTTATTTTCTTTAGCCTTCATATAAAATAATTTTAACTTTGTATTAGAGTATATATACTATTTTTGATATTAAGACTCAAACATAAATTTAATATATAAAATAGTAAAACTAAATGAGTAAAACCTGACATAAAATATATAGCATTTAATCATTAAACTTATAGTCTATATATATACTATATATAAAACTGTAGTATAAAATACATAATATTGTATGTTTATATATATGTTTATGTATGTTTACATATATATTTACACTTGTATGTTTACATATACACACGTGCAAAAGAATACAATATCTTATGTAATTTTTAGTATATATTTGCGTGTATTTCGAGATATAATATATCTAATTCGATAATCATTAAATGTAATTTATTTCATAAAAATAAATATTTGAACTTTTCCATTATTTATATATTTATTATTTATAACGTTAATTTTATGAAACTATAATTATCTCATATAAATATGTATATTATTCAATTTTTTCGATGAGTACAAATTCAATACATTTATTAAAAATTATGATTTTTCAAAACAAAATATCCTTATATTTACTTTAAAAAATGTTTTTTACATATAAAGCTTTATACGTAAAGTAATTCAATTATTGTAATTAATAAAATGAGTTTTTAAATCATCTATTTTAATTCGAATCATATGAGTAAGATAATTTTTTATGTACAATCACAAGAAATTTCAATGGAAACGTATATACTTATACAATTATTTTTATGTTGAGCGATCTTCATTCATGTTAATGTAAGTTATATACGAACTCTTATTTACAGATTAAATGTATTTAATCGAGTAAGATTAATTTTTATAATCATTTATTAGTAACTCAGTAATATAAAAAATTAATTATTAAAAAAAAATTAGATTATTTTCGTAAACTTAATTTATTTGAATCATAAATATTTTTTTCACTCAAAATTAATTGGTATATAAGTATGCCTTATAATGGATTCAATATTTCATGATATATTTATATTATTGTAGATTATATAAAAATATTTTATTTAACTCTACATTATTATTAACAAACTATTTATCTTATACATTAAAATTTCAAGTTACTTTATGCGAATTCTTGTAAGCTGAACTAAATAAAATATCAATCAATAAATGTTTAATATACTTTTTATTATATTTTAATACATATGACTAACGCAGATACAGAACATTTTAATATTTAATATATATATGATTTATTTAGCGTTACTTAACTGTTGAAAATATAATTTTTGTTTTCTTAGGTTAATCAACGTCATCAGAACATTAAGAAATTGAATATATAATATTAAAATCAATCGTTGTGTCTAACTTAAAATGGTATAAAAGAAGTTAAACTACATAAAACGCGTTAGGCATATAAAGGAGGACATATTCAAAATGTGAACAAATTAAAAAATCAACTATTAATATATCTACATTATTCATTATATTAGAAATGAGAGTGAAGTCTGATCGATAAACTCAATAGGTATATTAGGTGATCTAAAACTATTTCACTTTTTTATTAATTTTTTTATTTTACTTTTTATTTTACTTATTCTTAAGAAATACACTTATAATTTTTTAAATTACTCTCAAAATATATTATGTAAAAACCACATAAAAATAAATAATTTTAACCTTGATCATTTTGTTCATTTCAGAAAATGAGTGCAAAATAATGAGAGCAAGGAAAATTTGTGCCCATGGAATAATATACACTATTTATCAACGATGGCAAGCTTGACTAATAATGCAACGAGTTGAAAAAGACTATCCATTTTCAGAAAAATGAAGTGTGAATAGTAATGAAACTAATATGCATGTCTTCGGAGGCTATTGAATATCGCGCAGAGAAAGCATGCATGTGCAGATCCTATTAAAGATTGGAAAGCGTAATTATACACTCGTCTTTTTTGTTCCTTCTTCATTTTTTGACCCACATTGATATAAGAAACTTGGATATTAATTAGGCACAGATTTTCTTCAATCAATTTATAGAAGCTTCATTAGCTTGCACCCCCTCCCTCTATCTCGATCCCTTTTTTAACACAACTCTTTGTTAAACCGATTTATACACATAATTCCACTTTTAACACGTAAACTATAAATTATATCAAATTAATACTACGCCTTTCTTAATCTTTTTATCTCATCCACTACTGTATTTCTCTATAGAAGCTAGTTATCCTTAAAACTGAGATATCGAGATCATGTCTCTAATAGTATTTCGATTAGCTGTGTCTAATTTGAAGAACATTAATTTTTTAGTTCGTAAGCGATAAATAATATAAAGTCCACGGCGTAACACACACATATATTGTTGTCTACTTTAAAAATTAGAGCTTCATTGTAGAGGTCAATATCCGACTTCCTTATTCTTGTACGTACATATTACATTTATATAAGATATTAGTTATCGGCAAATTAAATTAAAATAAAAAAGTTTTTCTTGTCTCAGTAAGTAATATAAGTTTACGGACGTATATAAAAGTAAACGCTTTTCGATATTTTCTTAAAAAGAAAACCAAGCCAAGCTAATCTTCCATTGCCATCGCGGCACGCGCCACCACATATTAAAGAAAACGACTCCTTCCGCATATTGCAAATTCGATGTTTTTTTTTTTTAAGTTTTATAATATAGTAAGGGCGTTTGCGAGTATTAACAAACCACCAATATTTGCCCTCGTCAATTGACAAATATTCACGAATTTAATTTTATCGGATGTTTCTTTATTCCGATCAAAACAAATTTGTAATGTTAACTGACTGAAAAAAATAGTAATAAACAGAGGTAGAGGGTGAGTAAGAGATAATAGATTAATAGAAAAGTGTAAAGTGGTAAGAAGTATCGGCAACAAAAACCGGGCACAAGTAAATGAACAAGCGGGACTCCAATCGGACTACCTACATCGACTCTTAAAATTCTTCGTTTTTAAATTAGTCTAAGTTCTATTTCCTTTTATGCTATCGTTTACAATTATAAGGTTACGGAGCGAAATATAAAATATATAATAGCCAGAAATATTAGTTAATTCGCAAAAGTAAGTTTGTACGTGAATTTTGTATCTTGTTTTCTATTATTTTGTCTTTTTTGTAGATATCATGGCATTGATAGTTTGTATCTAAAAGGACGGTCACCGATATTTAGGATTAAGTAGTCTTACTGCTTTATCAACTAGTAGCTAAGCTTACTTGATTTAATGTATATGTAACATAGAGAACTAACGATGTAATTAATCTTACATTGGACTCTATTTACGTTACTTTTTTCCTTAAAATGTCAGATATCCGGGTGTATGTTCGAGTCGGAAGAAATTAAAATTCTTGTTACAGTACAGGTATATATATTAACGATATTTTGATTTCGAAAATGGAAATAATTTTCCAGAATTAAGAAAGAAATTTCATTCGAATATATGATTTTGATTAATATTCGTATTAAATGCTTTTATTTCAGCCCTTCGCGAAATTTTTGTCAACACTACAATTACGACTGTATTTATGGCACTTTTTATTTTATAAATAAAAGGAGTATATAATCTAAAATACAATATCATACAGAAAAGTAGAGCGCGTAAAGTAAACAAGTAAATATCATTACAAAACACTTGCAAAAGTACCGAGACTAAGTCCAAGTCAGAGTTTCCGTAAATCGAATTACGCAAATCGAGTAACGGCTACAGAACAATTTTTCTTTGATAAACAAATTGGTTGATTAAAATGGGAATGAAAGGCAATATCTATTGTTCATATATACGCGCGTGCAGAAGAATATCGATGAGTGGAATACTGGAGGCATGAACCCGAAAAAAGAACGCAAATTTGCACAGGCGTATGTTGTGTCAGTGTTACCAACACTTGTAAATTCGGAGATGACCAAATGTTCTAACCCCTCACACGTGTTTCAAACGTCACAAAAATAACAAATTTTACGCGGTACTGTATGCATCGAGTCAAACTTTTCATCCGAGCACGTGAAATTTTAAATAGAGGTGCGCACGATTCTTTACATTTGTATTTGTACACATTTATTTCTACACATTTATATTTGTACATTTTAACATTACATTATGTCATTTTCATCTTTTTTTTAATTTTATTGCAAACGAGAAGTGTAGTATTTCTTTGTTTTATTAGTATTAATGCAAGCTAGAGAAGATAAGACTGCATTTAAATATAACCATAAAGTATATTTTTAAAATATTACTTTTGTAAATAAGAATAATGAAACAAGCTATATTCGTCACTGAAAATAGTATTCATGTTTAGGAAAAATTTGCGCGAATGGACGCTAGTATATAAAGTTCCTTTTATTGAATAATGAACGAAATATATATGGATACGGAGACTCAACAAAAGTGTAATATCCACAGAATAAAGTGAAGTCTTTTACTCTTCTTTGATAAAGCGGTGATTATTCTGTTAAGTACTTTATAGGAAGACTCACTAGAAAGTCACAAAGTATATGGGGAGAACTGTTAGTAAGCGAATGACTATATCAATAGTGCGCATAAATAACTGTAGAGAGCAGTTGGAAGAGTCACCTAATTCCAACTTAAAAGTCAAGTAAAAATTATTGTTAACAACTCATTTATACATGACGTGAATAAAAAGGAGTTTCGAAACTCACGTAATAGAATACTTCTATGTTATCAGCAACATCATCGTCAATCTTTGTTCATGACTAACCGAAGTATTTCAGACTCAGGAACGCACGCGCATCACAGACCGACCGGTCACAAAGAAATTTGAAAAGAAAGAATATGTCGAACGCTAGGTATGAAACGAGATTCGTGCTCAAGAATATCTTCGAAAGTGTCCTCGTTTAAGCCAACAAATCAGAAAATTCTACAGACAGAGTAAGGACGAGAAGGGAGGCATCATAGCGATAACAGTGGCGGTAGCGGTACATTTGGGCAAGGTAGATCGAGAATCTCAACGACGCATCGCTCGGCTACACTCTACTCCACAATGAAAGAAGCTCGAAAAAGCCAAAGTAATATCGGTGGAGGAGGTGAAGGGAAGTTGGTAGAGATGCGCCGATCAGTTACCCGAGAAAGGAGCGAGGCGATGGGTGGAAGGAAGAAGAAACTGCTAAGTGCGTTCGTCCATTTGTCTGTGACCATTCGGATAATGTGGAACTGGGATGGAGAGGGGAAAGCAAGAGGAAGGGATTACCGGGACTGGGGCCGGCTGCGCACGAGACGAGCAGCTGCTATAACAGGCGGACGAACGGAGAAGTTTGTGCTTCAACGTCCCTTGATATGCCAAGTTACCACCCGTACTTACCAACTACATTCATACTTACACGATTGGTAGCAGACAGAAACCGAACTGGAGGAACAACGCCGAGTTTCTGCAATCACTGCATGACTGACTTCGATCGTTGCAGTTTTTTCGGTGAAGCGCCCCGACCGGACATGGCCAAGCCGGAGATACGCTGAATAACGCATGACCCCCCTTTTCTTAGCCCAGCCCGTTCCGCAGCGTCCGGATGTCCCAACAACAATTAGTACTTAGTAACTGAGAATTGTGGAAAAGCGGACTAACCTTATATTTATTAAACGTATATATGGCCACGATTTTCTATTTTTTCTAGTTAAAAATTCTCGACTTACAAAATTTAATCATGCAATTAAAGATTAGAATTATAAAAATGTTGAGCAACATTCAAAATTAAACAAAATAACTAAATCCGGAGAAAAAGATAACGAATACTTTCCATACAAAATCCGATCATTATGCCGTATAGATTTATAACAATTAATGTACCAGAACACAATTGAGAACTGCTTGAAAACTATTTTATCCGAAATCTACGTATAGAAAAATTTAATAATTTGTAAATGAAAAGTAAAAGTATCTTTATATAAAACCGACATTGTCTATTTTTATATGGAACCACAATTATGTTAACATTTAAATTATAAATCCCTCAACAGAGCAAGTCAAAGTAAGCTTGGTATTTTATAATTGACTATCAACATAAAACTCGTGCAATGTTACGAAAATGTAATCGTTTCTGTAATGTAATCTTTTTACGAGGTTACAAGTGCAAATATAAATGTAAAATGTACATATAGCGACTAAGAAATCTTTTTGTATATCGTCTCTTATATCGTTGGCTTAACTCTATTTACCTGATGACGAATAGACGGGGATCGTTTCTCAATACAGAGTAGTGACTCAACAGGGACAGCGCTTTTCTGCGCGTAATACTTGGTTAAAAACAACGGAACAAGAAATCTTCCTACCCTTCACGCCCACATCTATTGTACCCTAAATGCATCGAAATCCACGGCGGCAGCTGCGCATCTCCAACTCTAGCCACGCTGGAGTACGTAGTCAGTCGACCACCGACCGATTTCAATCAAACACTCCGCGACCAATGACATCACCACATCTATCGCCATCACCTTAGTCTCAGTGGCCGATATCAACGATGACTCAGCGCTAGGGAGACGCCGATCGATCGCCTACGAACCGAAAGAACCCTTCTCTTTTATTTTTGTAGGTTAGGAAGACGCCAATTGATAATAATAGAAGCTCATCTACATTGATGACTTTATGGATAACAGTTGTTGCTTTAACAGTTCATTGTAATATAACCCCTCTTTACTTGCGAATTTAAAAAGGGAATTAACTGAGAACTAGTACAATGTAACTGATTACTAATCACAATCGAATTGAATTACATGAGAATTTGATTACCGAGTACTCTAAATTTTCGCTACTACTATCAATGATTTAATAAAATCTACAAATTCATGTATATTCATCATGAAAACTTGCATATCTATGTCTATATATATCATATTATTGTAAAATTGGTTTTGAATTTAATAGAAATTCATTTGAGAATTCTAATAAGAACTTTAAGGAATTGTATTTAGGTTAGTGAACTATCGATGCGGATATCCTTTCGATCTTTTGATATACAGAAAGTAAAAGTACCTTTTCAGTCTGCACATTTACTTACATGCATAAACGTGCCTGGACTTAATATCAGAGTTAATATGATAATATATATTTCATATATACATATTTTTTTATTACGTATTCGTACATAGTCCAGTTGACATTTTCAACCTATTCAAAAATGACTTTATGAGTAAACATACTCTCTTTGCATACTCTAATGGCGACAAAGCCACAAAAGAATAAATTCCACTTAATAAAAAAAAAGATCTAAAAAATTCATCGACTCCTGTGTATTCAATGATATTATCAAACGTAGAATTTAAAAAATGCACCTGGAATAAATGGACGTAAGTTGACATCGGATGAAGCGACAAAAATGCCAACCAATCAGAACATCCCTGTCTCGTAAGTTATACACTCGTATTTAAATAACCTAAAGCTTGAATAACTATTTATTCACTTTCAAATTATTTATGACTTTTAGACCATTAATGTCCCTAGTCAAATTTACACACAGTGCAATAAGGTAAATTGTGTTATAATTATATTCTTAGCTCCACTAAAATATAACATCGAACAATGCATTTTTAATTCATTATATGAACTAAATAACTACACAATTTTGTAGAATTATCGTTTTTTAAACTAATGCAGTGTATTAAAAAATAGAAAAACAATTACGTCTTAAAATAAATAATTTCAATTTATTTGGAAGTATTTGTTAATATTATGAGAAATATATATTTATATGCATATAAATGTAATAAGGTATTTTTGTAAAACACGACGTAATTCAAGATTAAAATTTTATCAGCTTACTAACTATACATTCAATTAACTTAAATCATGAATGTTTGATCATTCAATAATTTTGGTTTTTCATTAAAATTGACCTCAATACAAAGAAAATATAATTTGTATTATAGTATGTTTTTAATAAATGTCAAATAAACATCCCAAATAAAAAATTTAATAAAAGATAAAATTATAAATAGTTCTATTAATTTATTGATCTGTTGGAAATCACTTAATTATAATAAAATCCTTAATATTAACAAGAGTTATTTTTACAAGCGTTTAAAAGATTTGTTAAATACTTCTCATCAATTTTGTAGTTGCCAATTGATTATAAAAACCTTGATTCAATAAAAACAATATTTGCACCCATTACAGCCTCATGCACAGTAAAATTTTGTAAATCCTTACTCAATAAAATTTTTATTTTAATAAAATACATAAAGTATATAAAATATTGTATTAGAATGCAGTATTCGTTAAAATTTTAATTCTGTTAGAATCCTTCTCCTGTGGTTATTGAAAGACTAAGAAATTTGATTTCTTAAAAAGCGCCACTCACTGTAATTTGCCATATAATGTTTGAATCGTCATGAATAATAACTCTGTCATATTTTTCGATTGTTTCATGACGGGCATATGACCGTCATAAAATTTTATACACTACAGAGACGCAACTCTAGAACGCTCGACACGCAAAGAACCGTCGAGCGTCGGTTAACGGTGCAATTACGGCCGGTCGATTAACGAGTCTCCATCTCACTCTCTCGATCGTTTTCTTTTTTCTCTCGTTCATATTTTTTTACCCTGCGCACACACTCCCGTACTCCCATATGCACATGCATGGACAAACGTCACTAAATGTGAAAGAGAAAAGTAGAGCGAGAGAGAGAGAGAAGGGCTCGACGAGGTTGATTGACGAGGTACATTAGGGTCAGAGCCGACGACGACGTTGCCGACGGCAGCCATTTTGACAAGGAGAGGAACTTCGGTAAGAGAGATAGAAGATAGAGATAGACCACCAGGAGGGAGTTGAGCCCGGGAACACTTGCCGCCTTTTTTACACGGCTTTGTACATCCATTCCTCTTGACCTCTCACACTCTCTCTTTCTCTCCTTTTATCACTCACTCACGCGCTTTAGCATGGAACATCGAGGATACTGCGAAGTATCTTTTGAAACAATAGAATAAAGACGATTCGGGCGTAGATATTAAGCATATGCAAAAAGCAAGAGAGAGAGAGAGAGACAGTAACGAAGGACAAGAAAGACGGAAATCTGCGAATACAATCATCCGACGGATCGAGAGCCGTCGGAAGCCTGCTTGCGTTGGTTCGGTAAATCATTCTTCATTTTTCTTTACCTGCTTGTGAGCGCACCTTTGATAGCTGGCCTCCTCGTGCTCGAGATTGATTTGAGAGTTACGTGTCGCTGAGACTCGACGACGTTACACCAACTTCCTTGAAAGCTATTTTCCACTTTTGGCCGTGTTCGTGCACTTCTGATACTTCCTGCGATGTGTCCTCTTTTTGCCTTTTGCTTTTAGTCTCGGCAACGCGTATCCGCTGCCTCGAAGATGCGAAAAACACGCGCAAAAACATACACAAACACAGCGGTCGTTTATCGGCGTAAAAAAGGCGCGCACAGAATCGAGGGAAGAGAACGCAAGGGGTCACAGTAAAACAGAAAACGACACACAGAACATTAGAGTAGAGTGTTAAGCCGCGCACTCACACGCGTCCACGGAGTTATGCTGCACAGAGCGTCAAACAGAGATGGACGTACGCGCTTACGATGTAATGAGCTTCGAGGGAGGGGGACCGCGAGAAATTTTCTTATCGCGCGCGCGCTCGCATACGCGTATTCCAACTGCACGAATAAACGAGAAGACTTGCGACTAACATTAATACGTGTACATGTGTGCGTGTACGTGAGCCGAGCGAAACCATAGACGAAACAGGAGCCGCACTACGTCGTCATCATCGCCAAGTCCCTTCTTCGTTATCGCCGTCGTCACTACCGCCGCATCCGCTGCCGCCACTACCGCCACCGTCGTCGCCTCCGTTACCTCCTCCCGGAATTTTTCTAACAAAAATCGTCGTACAGCCCCGATGGCTCAGCCACACGTTGAAAATCGAGACCGTTGCTCTCAGCCGCTGATACCAATATTTGCTATGGCCTTTAATTTGGGCAGTCTTGTCTCCTCCGTCACTCGATTTTAACGTGTACGAAAACAGCGTCACATTACACAAATCAACAAAGGTTACCCACTTGACAAAAATGGCTGCTTCGCAACCTCACGGTTACTGCGCACCCGATGGGGAGAGCCACTGCGCCGGTACGACTCCACCGTGTGCGTGCGTCATACATGGTACGCTGGATCGCCTCCTCTCTTCCCCCTCCCGTCTCTGCCCTTCCTCGATCACACTCGGTTTTCGCTTGCCTATCCGTATGTAGACTTCTTTCCAATTCTTTTTCTTTTTTTTTCGTATTTAGAACCGATCCTACAGCAACTATCTTCCTTTTGGACGTCCTCACTCTTATGATAGAAATACGTTGTATCGAGCTAAATAGTTAATCTAAAATAATGAACTTTGGTTACGAGTATTCAGTCACCGTAATCTTATGTATCATTCCTTTGATTCTAACTTCTAAAAATGTTGACAGTTCCGCGCCAAAAGGATAATTTACTCGAAATTTACTCGAACAACAGGGCAGGCACGTTTATTTGGGGCGTAAATTGATGGTTCACTCTTCAAGGCTTATGCCAGCATTTTAGAAAATATAATCAAGTGATAAATAAGTTATAGATAAACAACTGCCATAACACATAGAAAATTAACGTTAGCTCCTACTCGGTCATAATGAGCAGATAAAGCCAACAAATCGTGATGAATAAGAGATGCGAACGAGATATTGAAGAAAATTCAGCTGTCAATTACAGAAACGTACAGTGAGTATAAGTTGTATTTTATTCGAAAGGTTTGCTAAAAAATTCGCAATGCTCATTTTAAATTGAAGATAAATAGACAGCCAGTAAGCACGTGAATAGTACGATTTTTAGATGCACATCTTTAGCTTTTTCCCTACACATACCTACACGTACCTAAACCTACCTACTTACCCACCTCAGCTTTGTAACTCTATCCATCCATCCGTCTATCTAACTATCCTTACTAACTTTTTTGCATGTGTGCGACGAGTGCGCGCGCATGCGGTTTTACGAGATCGTACCGATAGTTCGGTTCACTCGCTCACGTTGAAGGAGCAGTCGTGAATAGTCACGAACAAGTCCGTATGTAACGTACGTAATCCGTCGCACAGTTTACATTGCCTGTCGCAGGGATGGTAGTCGTACCCCCACCCAGCGCTGCCTATATGGTTTCCTTCAGCTCCGCACCCAAGCAACAGCAACCGTGCGCTCTTATTTCTATCCCTTCTTTTCCGCAGCGACGCTTATGTTCGTCTCTATCGCTCACGCACGTGCTAGTCGACGTTTCCTCCTTGTTGCGGGATCGTTTTTTGTACCCCTGCCACTAGCGATGCTACAGCTACTGAGGACGCTGCAACTGCGCGATAAGGAGATTACTGTGGATCCGAACTATGGATGCTTTTTTCTTTCTGTCCTCTCGCTGGCACACACGGGCGTGTCATGTTATATGCACGTATAACGCACGCGCCGTCTCATATAAGTAAATGCGTTAAAGCGATATGCCCGACGGGAGAGGACAAAAAGAGGGGATAGCGAGCAAGGAGAGCAAAAGAGGAACTTGCTTTTGAAAGCGACCAGCTAGGAGGATGGGGTAGGAAGGAGTGCGCGTGTGAAAGGTGATGTTAGTGTCTCTTTGTATTATTGCTGGTCGCCCTTGTATTTTTTAGCACTCATTTCGTGCTTTCATCTACGTCATTCTACGGATAACGATGACTTCTGACAGTCTATGCATTTACTTATATTGAAATCCAGCATTATATGTCTGTCGAATGGTAGGTATACTTGCAATATGGTGTTTTTGGTGCCTACTTTTGCTTAACATAATATATATATATATATATATATATATATATATTATGTTGATGTCGAGGGTTTGTATATAGATTAATATCAAGGGCAGAGGGAATTATTTTTACCAAGCGACCTAGTCTTTCTTCCAATCCTCGATCGGTGCCACATTACGTGCATGTGAATTAATGAACAAGCCGTATTGATGAAAAGAAAATGGAAAAGAATATAGTGAAAAAGAAAAAAAGAAAACCTTTTAACACTCTCAATATAACTTTTCAATTAAATTTCTACTTTACGGACATCAAATTTAATAAGATTTGTAAATTAATTAAATACTGTACAATGTAATGTGATTTCAATTTTCAAGATAAAAGTTTTCAATAATTAATAATAAAATTGCTTATCTTTTTTTAATTATTAACTTTAAAAAAATAGAATACGAGAAATATTTTTGTGGTATAACTTTTGCTATTAAATCTTAATATAATAATGTGATTCATTTGTTACTTGGTACTATGTAAAAGAACCAACTATTAATTTATTTTAATAGTTCAAATTGTTACATTCACTTATCATATAATGGAATTTTCAATTAAATGCTACAATGATTACAAACAACATACTGAATATTGTAAAGCACTTAAATTAGAATATAATATTTTAATTTTGATATCAGCCAATTTATATTTTCATTTTATGTTGAAATACAATATTTTTTGTTGCTGAATTAGTTCGTAATTAGATGATATATAAATTATATGAAGATATAAATAACTTATATTCTAGACTTCTTTTTCTGGTTAATGATATGATTATTATCAAACAAATAAACTACTTCTTTTTGTAATGAGAAGCAAAATTTATTCGTAAATTATTGAAATTATATATTTATTTTATATACATACATATATATATTAACTTCATTTTCAAATAATATAATGTAGCTTTTAGATGAAGAATGATGAATTAATAGTACTCAGAGAAGTTTTATATCAGATTAAATTTAATATTACTGTTTTTAATTAGAATAGACATTACATTTTTATTTGTTAATTATAGGTCAATTCTTTCACCATTATTGATTAGGAAGTACTTTGCTCTCTTAAAATAAAGATTTGTCGAAATTGAAATAAATCATTCAGCAGATTCAAGTTCACTTTAAAGGCAATGATTTAAATCTAAAAGTAGCTATAAGGATGATCGACAAGTCGGCAACAACAATCCACCTTAGATCAGCGACGTATTGTTTTCGTTAATCTAAAACACTATGAATCAGTTACGAATTGTCTGTTGATTTTTCATGCTCAGCATAGTTCTACGATTTAACTTTTTATTCTTATTGCTGTGCTTAACATTATAAAGGGTCTGTGTATTGAGAACTACTATTTTAATGTTCAGTTTTTGTAATATTATTATAACAAGACTTAAATATTTAACTTATTAACTAATAAAAATGTTTATTATATATTTAAATTAAAAAATGCTTAACCCAGTATGCAATGGTAGTTTGCATAGATAAATTTATTACCACTTATTACTCAGCAGATCTACTACACTATAAAATACATAACTTTTTTTAATCCAAAACGGCAATTCTTTCTTTGAAAAATGATCTAATGTATAGGATTTCAAAACAGATAATTGAAAAAAGATAAATAATTGAACAACAATTTACCTATATAAAAATATTTTGAAATTAAAAAGGGGTGTAATAAATTCATTAGTGAATATGCTTCAACAGTTAGTTACATTTATTTTTATAACAACTTTTATACACATCTAAATATATTATAAAATAAAAGGACCAAAATGATACAGAAACATTACAAATAGTTAAAGATTAAGTTTGTAATGATTTCTAAATTCATAGTTATGTTTTAAATTGTAAAATTTTCATTGATTTTTAAATATTCATAATATGAAATTGTATATTAATATGTTATCATAATTTATATCTTGTACTTATTATTTATTATTTATAATAATTCTTTATATTAAGCTTCAGACAATTATTTAAATTTAAACTCATATTATTAAATACTTGTATAAAAACTATAATTATGATTTTTAAGAACTTAAAAATATGAATATCTAAAATTTTAAACATTTTAAAATATTTATTTTAAAATTTTTTTCAATATAATGTTAATAAATTTTCGGAATATATTATATAAATGATAAATGATAAAAACTTTATTTTTAATAATATTTCTTAATCATGCTTATGAAATACATCATATAATAACGTATATTACATTGCGATTATTTCAATAACTCTCAAAAAAAGACTAATAACAATTAAACGTTTTATACCTTTTTTTAATTTAGCGTGTAATCGCAAAAAATTTTATTTACTTTTTTAAAATTATTTTTACAAAGTAAAAGCAATAGATATATAAAAATGTATAATTACCCTATAAATCATTTGATGTATAAATATTTTCTTATGCATATTCTTATGGATTAACAAATTTTCCAAGTTTAAAATAAATATTTAAATTTTTATCCTTCAAAACTGCTAGTTCCTGTTACAATAGCACGATTTACAGAAGTAATATTTAAAAGCAAGAATTATTTTTTTAAAATTTAGCAAAAATAAATATTTAATCACATAAGTAATACTTCATAAAAATATTGCAATAATTTAAAAAAATTATTATTCCCAAATTTTTCATAATTTAACTATAGCTTAAGTTAGTATTGATTTTAAGATCGAGTTATATTTATAAAAATTGTTTGTATACAAAATAAAATTTATTGGTATTTTTTAAAGTTTTAATAATCACATTTATATATAATTACCATACAACTGTTTTCTAATATTGAATTATTTTGTTATTGCTTCAAGAATATGATTGCTATTGAAAAAATGTTGCTTGTATAAAACAACTACAACCCAAGAATTTTGATTATTTCATTAAGTACAACATACAATATTGAATTAAAGAAAATAAAGATTATCATGGTTCAAAGTCTGGCTTTCCTTCATAAGTACATCCAGATCTTTGTATTATTTGTGTTGCTGCCCAGATTGCACATTTTATGCAAGTATCTAGACTATGGTACTGTATATACTGAGCTAAAAAACCTGCAATCCATATTATATATTAAAACGTACAAATACTTCAGAAAAATGTATAACTTAAATATTTTTACTTGTTAGAAATTTATGTAAATTGGCATTAAAACAAAAATTTTAAAATATTTATTATTTTATTGTCTAAAATAGATAATAGTAAAGCTTAAAACATTAACCTCCTACAAATGCATCACCAGCTCCATTTGTATCAATAACTTTATCTTCTGGTAATTTTGTAACAGAATATTCTTTTATAGTACCATTTTTGGCTAATAAAACAGGACTACAACCTTGTGTTATAATAACGATTCTTTTTCTTTTACTATTAATCTTTTCCAGATTTGAAATTTTAATAGCTATTTCTTTCAAATCTGTTGTTTCAAAATCATTTGCTTTTGCAAAAGCTGCTGCTTCTGTTTCATTCCCAAATAAGACATCAACATAAGGCAACGCAGCTCTCATTGGTTTTTTGTATAAATCACACAAAAATGGAGCACTGAGATTCATCATGAATACTTTATCATGTTGAAATGCATGTTTAGCCACAGCCTGTATTGTTTCTGGACTGACTGTCAAGAAAAATCCCTAAAGTATGAATTAATGACTGATATGTTTAAGTCTGGGTCAATAATGGAACGTGCTAAAGAATATTATTTACCGATATGTAATAACAATTTGTTGCTTGTATAAGCTGTTTATTTTCTGGTTCTTCAATATGTGATGGTGAAAAATGATTTGCTGCTGATAAATTTGCACAAAGAGATCGATATTTTCCACCATTAGTAATGAGAACTGCACAAGTTCCTGTTGATGCTTCATCTACATATTGATATCTAACATGTAAACCATTTTCCTTTGCTTTTTCTTCTAAAATTTTAGAGTATTTATCTTTTCCAACAGAACCCATAAATATTGCAACTTTTGGTTTACCTAAAAACCACTAAAATTTTTTTTTAAAAATCACTAATTGATATAAACATTAAATTGCGAAATATTTTTAAAATAATTTAAATTATGAAAAAGTTTACTATATTCTTTACAAAACTTATATTTACATTAAATTATAAAATACTATTATATTAAAACAAACTTATAATTATATAATTAGCAAATTGAATGTTAATTCAATTATCTTAAAGTTTGTAGTTTAAAATAATTTTTTTTCGATAAATATTTGAATTTTTAATAATAAAAAATAAATATATTATTTAGAAATTTATTTACAACTTTAAAATATAAATTTAGAATTTTTCTATTTATTGTAGTAAAAAATGTACTTACAATTAATGAACTAACAAATTGTTAAAAAAATATAATTTAATTTACTTGGGCCACTCGCATTGAATTTTGTGCAGCTCCTCCAGCAATAAAATCTGCATTGTAGTGCTCAATAAGCTCATCATATAGAGGCTTATGTTTCTCAATGGCAAGAATTGCATCATTGGGCTTAAGATCATATTTCTTTAAAAAATCTTCATTCACTGTAGCCGAAATATCTAGAAGAGGATTACCGATTCCTAATAAAAGACCTTCTCTGAAATTAAAATTAACATTAGCCAAATATCAAAAAATGTATTATATTTATTTATATCCATTAATAAGAATCCTGTGAACAATTAAAAAAAATATTACTATATTGCAATTCCTTCATCACATAATTACTATATAAATTCGTTATTATAAGTAATTTAAATATTATAAAATAACATATATATATATGTAAATAAACACTTGGTTTTCATTTCAATAAAAAAATCAACAAGTGTTTTTACCAAACTAAATCGAATCTATATAATTTTAAATGGGTATGCCAACATAGATGACGTAAGTCTTTAATTATGCAATAATAATTTCCGTGCATGCGTTTAAAATAAATGCAGCTTTATTAATTGCTCGTAATCTAAATATTTGCAAGTATATGCTTATAAATCTTATTACTATTGTTTTTGCATTGTTCGAAAAGTCTTTCAAATTTAGAATACAATTATTTAAATCTCTCTAGAACATTGATAACCTAAAAATTGTATCCTCTGAATAAGCGAACACGTTCTTTGAAGCACAATATATGGTGTATATTTATTAATGAAAATAATTTTTACCTCAATTCATTTGCCATGTTCATGTAATATATTCGTTTGTCTTCTATTTTAACCACAATAAAATAATAACTGATTTAATCTCAATTGCCGTTTACAGCTACACGCCATCTAAGAAGAAATGGACGAATGACGAAAGCATACATAGTGTGATTGAAGATTCTCAAGCACACATGCAAGTCAAAAGGAACTGCTAGTACAAAATTATATAGTACTTAATTAGTGTATTTACATCTAATGCGATTTTATTTTCTTAATTTCTAGCAAATATAGCTATGTACTTTTTATTGTACATTGGATACACAATGTATTATCGGGGATTATATATAATTCGATTGCTTTAGAAAAACACCTTTACATTAAAACATAAAGTACTTAAGTATTAAGTACTTAATTATATATACATACACGAACTTTGCAAACATAAAATTAATAAATAAAAGGTATTATATAATAATAACGAAATATGTATAATCTATTCCAACCAGTTAATATTATTTTTAATTTTTAATTTGTTTACATAGAAATATAATTAAAATATTTTTCTTATATATTTTTTTATACATATAAAATATTTTATAATTTTAGATCATTTATTAAGCACTTGATAAATTAACTTCGCGATATTATATTTTCATTTTTATGAATAGTTAAATTATAACATTGACATCCATATTGATTTCAATTATTCAGTATAGTAAGAACAAATACTTTACATCAACTTTAGTTACTTCTAAATCTTATATACAATTGCTGCCTATTTAAAATAGTAATTATAGAAAATATATATTAAAAATGTTTTTATAAAGTGTTTAGCTTCAAAATTATATTCAACACAATGAAAATGATGCTTTTAACAAAATTATAAAAAAATGGATATGTACATAATATAATTTTATCATTTTTATTTGAAAATAAATTCGCAAAAAATATTAAGCTTCAATATTAATATGGTACCAAATGTACTTTTCACTAAAAGAAAAATGCAATTTTAAGTGCAACGAACATAGTTATTAAAGTTTCCTATACTTAAAAATTTAGAAAGTAACTAAATAAAATGTACAAAGTATTTCGGATAAATAATGAATGAAAATTATATAAGTTTACTTAATAAATTTTATAAATATATGTTTTTACTTTTATTTTTAAATTTAATTATAAATATTTGTTATAAATGATCTTACACACTGTTTCAACATTTAAAACTAATTTTTAAATTAGTATTATATTACAAAATTTTTATTTTTAATGAAAAATTATAATTAGATTTTAAAACAATAATTTTAATACTTATATAAAGAATTTATAAATATCATGATTTAAAAATGGTGACAACAATAATATTAAACACATTCTTGATTTCGTTGAAAAATTACAATGGACTAAATAACTTCCAAATCCATATTTACCGTAAAAATGTTATACAATATTTATAAATATCTTAAATTAAATAAGAAACATTTTATTGATTTTATTATTTGATATTATTACATTTTCTATTAAAATATTTTCATATTTAATATAAGTTCTGGATACATTCTATTCTTAATCTTTATCTTTGTTATTTTTAGTATACGAATATAGAATACGTTGGTACTATATCTGAAACTATGTTGCGAACTAAAAATAAATTCACGAATGTATATTGACATATATTTATAAAAACTATGAAATATTATAAAAAATGTGCTAAACATAAATTTTATTTAATTTTTTAAATCTAAATCTCTTATTTTAAATCGATATTAACTTTATTAAAAAATTAAATTATGTAAAATTATGTACAATGTATAGTTGTAAAATTACATGTATAATGTATAAAAATTAAAACTTAGTATTAATAATGAAGTTGTTTTTAAGGAAAAGCAAATAAGGAGACAATTGCGTTTGTTTTTGTATGTAATTATTTATTCTTTATAATTCATAAAATAATATTCATTTTTTTGTTGCGAGTTATATTATTGTTACTCACTGTGTAGTTGAATTGCGTTGAATATTGAGGAGCCGGTGCATGCTCAAAAACTGCAAAAAGTTTATTGTCAGTAACGAGTAATAATTTTGAGATTACAAAAAATTCTTGATGCTTTTCATTCGTTTTTAAATTTTATTTTCGTGTAATTACACCTATGTAAATGATTACAAAAATTATTTTATCTATATATCATCAAATTAAAATAAATAGATTCGAATTCGAATGTGATACCAAAGTTTGAAAAAACTTTTCATCTTAAAATTCAAAACTCGTATTAATCAAGCATCAATTTGCATTTTTATAAATTTGGATGCATTTAATGAAGGACGTTTTTCCATCAAATAAGAGATTATCCAAACTCTGAGTTATAACTAGAATAACTAATTATTTTATAAACGAAAAAACATTAAAAATAAAAAAGATCAATATTGAAGAAAGGACAAAGTGTAAATGATGTTAAAATTGATGCCACATTCGATTGAAAAAAGGGCCTGTTTCACGTCTGACTTGCCTTTAAAACTTGTGTGCTCGACTCGCATAACTCTTCGTACACTTCAAAGCAAAATGTAGGCAAGAAGATATCTTAACAAATCGGAAGCGCACCTATTATAGGCAGATGACAATTTTTTCATCCCTGACTGGCCGTTCGTAGTCAAGCATCGGTCAATCCAGTCAGCATCTCTCTCATTGCTGGCATTTTATTGGGGGGATATTCTCAGCCGATTTGTCGGTAGTCCAAACTGCTCCTATATAATTACAGCACACACACACATGTTACAATTACATCGTGCAATTTTAAAGTGACGATGAACTTTAGCTCGTCGAGCCGTTAACGCGCACGTGTACCGAGATAAAAGTATAACTAGTACCGTATTTGTAACAGCTGAAGATATCAACATCGAGACGGAATTTCTTGTGAATGTAGTTTTAAACTTGCTATATTTAAACAATACAGTAGCATATAAACTCGAATACTTGTGGTTTTGATGTTCACTCACACCACTTACAAAATACAATTTAAAATGCAATGGGAAATAAACCTACTAAACCAGTTTTGACCCAAAGGAATGTAGTAATTAATTTTACTTATAAGACACTGATTTGTAAATAAAACACTCGATATTGCATTAAACCAATATATATTCAAACGAACTTAAGGAAATCTTTCATTTGAACATAAATAATAGAAACAGTTGGGTGATATTCATACACTTCAATTGTAAATAAACTCATGACTGTAATAAAAAATGATCCTAATTTTTATTATTACTTTTGTTGGTATCCGAATGGCAAATCGATAGTCTTCAATTAATGTGCTCGACAAGTAAACGAATGACAAATCAGTTCTGAATAAGTGCACGATTTAAAGGCTATAATAAACAATGGCTGAGAAACTCCAGTTTAGCAAAACGGTGTGATACTCTTACAGGTCAGAGTGCGTGCATCTAGTTAATCGTTATAATCCGTGCTGTTTATTCTTTCTTCGCGCACGTCCACCAAATCGTCAATAATCCACCGTGTGTGTCTATCTTCCACGTTTTGATCATTGTTTTCGTCCACCAAAGAACAAAACAAACGACGCCATAATAAAAAAGTATATGGAATGGCCAGCGCGTATACGGCACACACTGACTTTCTTTATTTTCGTTCGTTTGTTATTTTATTCTCGTCTCCTTTCGAAATTCTTTCTGACTTCACTCGATATCCTTCACAATTAGTGCAACAATGTCGACATACACATGCGTAAATACATCTAATATATGCACGCAAGCATATTTTGTGACCGACGTATATTTATAAAAATATAATATATATAGTGTATTCTTTTCGTGAAGAGCAACATATACACATGTTAACTGCAAATATATTCATACGTATCTTATTTTTGTTTTGTCCAATCAATTTTGAAAGGATTGATAATTACTTTATTTTTTAGCATACACATGTGTGCGCTGCACATGGGCACGCAATGTATCAGAAGCACGATGATTAAATACGTATCTCTTTTGGAAAGATGATTTACACCATTAAAAAATTAGGTATAAAATAGATAAAAACGAAAACAATGTTGGTCTGTAAAATGTGACATCGTTATTATTTAAACCGTTCAATTATTCAAACCACTATTATTACTTTTATTATCATTTATTTGAATATTGTTGAAAAGTCGTACAATATTTCAAAACTTAAATTCTTGAATAAGATTTTATTACACACAATATAAATTTTGTAATATAAAGAGTTACGGAATGTTTTATTGAAATCGTCCCACATTTTTTAAATAGATTTTGCAAATTTTGATAGAAGAAAAATTTAGTCTAATAAATATTTAAACAAAAAATATTTAATAAATACAAAGGTTTGAACTGAAAAATTTAACTTAACTATATTAAATGATCGATCTGTATGTATAATACGACCGGTACATTTAATTTCTGAAAGTCATATTCTCAGCAATATAAAAATGTACGAATCGATGCTCATCGTTAAGAATGATTATTAATAAATATTAATAATTATATATATATATATATATCATATATTACTTTATTAACGTATGTTTATTTAAGCAACTTCAAAAAACTATATGAAGTCATATCACTGAAATTTGCAATATAAATAACTTAAGCAAATATGGGCTTCAATAGTTAAAATTTAATATTACACCTTGTTTAAAATTATAATAAAAATATTACATATATTTTGTTCATAAATAAATAATACTTTAAGTATTATTGTTCCAAAAAAGTGTGAAAACGCAAGATAGCGATCATAATATGTTTAACACGACTGTTCATTAATTTTCAAACTTTATTAAAAATGATATATATATACATGCGCGCAAGCTGTTATACTATTAAATATATATTTTGCTTTTTTTTTTTGCATTTAACACGTTTATTCTCTTTCTGGCTTAATCGCGTCCGACGTAAATTATAATCAATGCTTTTTTGTTCAATAAGGTTTGCGATTCGCATCTGAATTCGCTTGATTGTGTGAAACAATTATTGTTAGTACCAATTATTCCGAAAATGTCAGTCACATAAAACGAAGATGTTTACATTTGAGATATAATCAATTCATCAAATTAAAGGACTTTTTAATATTTTTTAATTATATAGGTTTTATTTTTAATTTAAACAGTTTTAATGTGTATGTGTATGTGCATGCACGAAACTGTAATTAAACTTATTTTTTATTTTTAATTGTAACAGTTCCATATATGTTCGTTTAAAACATGCCAAAGGTTATATTTCAGGAATTTGGTTTAAATTATATTTTCGGCGTTAAAAAGTATAGATAATTTTTCATAAATGAATGTATTATTATTACATATATTAATAACAATTAAGTTTCGTTAATAAAAAATTTATGTGTTAATGTAGAATACATAATGCTGAATAAAAGTATACTTTTGCAATAATCTTTCGATAAAATATTTAAATCAACGCTATTAAAATATGTATTTTAATTTAAATTAAAATGTTTTCTATAACGATTAATAAAAAAAATTATGATAGTCTAAGAAAGAAAAAATTAAACAGGATCCGAAGGAAATGACGTTTTCTAAGTTGCGACATTCTTTATTTTCCGATAATATAAAAATGACAGGAAAATTTATTATTAATGCTATGTGCATAATTAGATAATGCCCGAACTAATAAATAATTATAATTTATACATACGTATAAAGCATTAAAAATATTTGGATAATAATCATTGCCGCATCAACTAAATATATAAAACTTATAAGAACTATGTCAAAAGCATGTTTAATTTAATATAAATATGGCCGATTGCTGATGAATGTCTTTTCAGTATTTAAAAAAACTCATGGTTTACATCTTCATAAAAATAAATGCAAATGTTTATTTGGATCATTATATATAAAAAAATCCATCGTAATGGACTATACAGGATCGTAAAACAATAAACTCAGTAAGCCAATTACCGACCCGCACAAATACGTTTATTGAACTTAATAAAACTTAACTAATTTTATTTATAAATTATCGCTTTACAATTAACATTTTACCAACGGTGTACTGAAGATAGGTAATACATGGACGATGAAAAGAAAGAAAAGCATATAGTTTTAAGGTATATTATATGATTTTCAAATAGAAAAATTGACAGAAGTAATATTTAATTATTTAAAGAAAAAATTACAGCTTTAACAAAGGTACTTGTATAATGCTGAGAGCAAACTACGTTTGTATTTATTTTAAATCAATATATTTATTTCACGATAAGCAAATTGTACATAGCAGGAATGGATAATAAAAGCGGCTTAAATAAACGAGTTATAGTAAAAAAAAGTTGTCAAAACCACCCAGGACAGATGGATTATTCTTGCTTCCGTCGTTGTTAAATGCGCGTTTGCGCGGAGTCACATCAACGCGAGTGACGTAGGAAGCCAGCGAAGATACGCGGTCGACCAAAATGTGGTTCCTTTCTCGTATCTCTCGTTAAATGATCCTATTTTTAAATAAAAGCCTTAACATGTTAAAAGAAATTCATATTGTATCCGTTTGATGTACAAATGTTGCGCGCTTGTGACTTGACGAATACTTCATGGTTTTCCATTTTGTTATTGTACAAGAGGCAAAGCCAAAAAGCGTGGATTCGATTATCCAACATCTTTATACTTTGCCTTCAATAATTTTAGTACTATATTTTAAATGACGGATGTGCTCAGCAAGTTTAATTTATAGCCAACGATTTAGTTACATTAAATTTAGTTAAAATGATCTATATAATTAATCCATTATGGTAGCATGAACGATATGCAAGGGTGCACTCATTTTAAATAAAATTTGTTGCAATACTCTGTACGACTGGTTAACAGTTAGTGATAATTCATTAATGTACGCGGTTTTATACATATAAATCACTGAGTACATAATAATTACAAAAGTAAGATAAATTTACTAATATAAACAGGCTGTAAGTAAAAATAATAACAAGTGAATATTTTCTAACATTAGATTTTACTTGCTGGATTCACATCTGCGTCACTGGCTTCATCCTTTTATGCAAATATTACGAGAATCCCTCTTGTGCTTCTTTTTAATTTTTTAATATAATTGGTTACAATTGGAGTACACTTAAATTAACTGATTAATGCATCTTCTACAATATCTTGTGCATTTCTTTTTCGCTTAAAAGTTAAAATTATCGGAGAGCTAGGAATCGGAGGGTGCGAAGAATAGGTTATTAAAGGAACTTGATAGGTGGGAACTTCACGGTGAATATCGTTTGTTATCGGACGTGAGAAGTGAATGTGATGAAAGAAAAAAAAACAATCACGTTTCGTTCATTATTGTGAATTTCACAAGTATTACATTTGTATTACAGATATTTCTTTATCGTTTATTATGGGGATGGAAATATTACTATCGCATTGTAATATATATTTATTATATAGTGAAAAACACGAATCTTACAAAAAGTTTCTCTTTCTCTTTCTCTCTCTCTCTCTCCATATTGTCATGAAAAGAAACTCGATACTAAACTTGCGCCGTTAATACCTATCTACCGTTAATCATTGCTCTTCCTTTCAAATGCCTTTTATTTTCCTCTTATTCGATTTCTTGATTTTGACAAAATTCTACTTTGTGTTTACGTGAATTATTATCGGTTACAAGCTAACCTTTAGTTAAATTTTTTATTTATCTTTAATTATTTTCGTACAGATAAAGAGATGGTGAAACCACAGAACGCTTGCAGTGGATTAATGTTATTTTAATACGCTCTTTTTCTTACTACTATTTACTCCTCGGGCAAATAATGTCGTTAGAACAAACGAGAGCAAACCGCAGAACAATCAAAATTGACAATAAACGTAATAACAAACTTGACCAATGTTAAATGTTGATAAGTGTGTATTTCATTTCTTATAACACTGTTTACACTTACTTTACATAAATTCATTGTTGATTAATAAATTAATTGTAAACAATGTCATGAGCTATAAAATTACCTCTTATCAAACAAAATCATTAAGAAAATGTGTTGTTAGTTTAATTTTCAATAAATTTTACAAGTCAGTACCCGCTAAAGTATTACAATACGTGCTATATCGAAATAATATCCGTATAATAATTACTACAAGGCGAGGCATCGCTGTCTCAAAACGCAGAGAATAAATTCGTCGTTCGTCTTATTAAATTAGAGCAATAAACGATAATCATTTGACACTTAATTATAAGATTCTGTATGAGAGTATA
>JAPYYT010000201.1:0-71059 GCA_030522565.1 Ceratosolen corneri
TCTGGCACTTCCCCCTTCTCCTGTAAAAGGGCGTTGACATTTTTGTCAAGAGCTCCAATGACAACAGAAAATTAGCTTCAAACAATAAGCAAATTCTTCCCACCATCACCAAAAATCTAAAGAGACCACCCCTACTCAAGGAGTGGGGTGAGACATCAAAACTAGACTGCAGGCGCACTGCGCTACAGAATTCTCATTTAAATCAAATCTCTCAAAAATCAATCTGACGCTTAGTCTTACAAAACAGAGATTCTTAATCTACAGTGTTCGACATTATAAAATTGAAGCTTCACGCGACGCTGGTACGAAATCGCTACACGTTACATATCGTACGCTTGGACCCGCGAATTTCTGTCACGCGAAACTCCTGCAAAAAGTGTCCATAGGCTACAGGCTACATTACAATACATTTTGAATTATATTATTGAATATTAAGTTAAAAAAGATCTATTATATAAAAGTCTATTATATTAAGTGTTCGGGAAAAATAGTAAGTGTTCGGGAACTAACCCAAGTGTACTTTGCCCAAGGTGGTGTGAGGGAGAGGCAAATAGTGGAAGGGGAGAGATAGCGGGGTAGAAATAAACTAAGATGAAGGCGACATATGTAATACTGTAAAACTGCCCTTATTGAAAGTATACGGAAATAATGATGTTATCTCTCTCAAATATATGAAAAAATACGATCAAAATACTCAGGATTATATTGAATACCGCGAAACTTAGATTAAAACTATATTCTTTGGTTGGTGTTTTTTAGGTGAATTTCTCTCGCGCGATTGCAATATTCATGTATAAATTAAATACCACGAGGTTTGGCAGAACGGTTAATTAAGTGTATAAAATAATAGTTGTAGATTCTAGTTATCATCAATTAGGCCTGAGCCTTGTCGAACGTGCTATGTGAGCCTTGTTTACCGCACCGTTCGGTGCATGAATTGAATGCCGATGAGCCGATATTACAAATACCGGTCCTACTAGCCTTATCGTTACTTATTATTTCCCACCTTAATCGGGCGGTTTTTCTTGGATGATAGATTCTAGAGCCTTATTGCACCTCCTATTGGTCTCCCCAGGTAACCGTCACACAGGAAGAGGAGAAGGAGAGAAGATAATCTTAGTTGTAGCGACATGACCAGTGTTGGATCGAAACTTCTTTATAATATTGCGGATCGCTCATGGTTTGAGAATCTCCTTATAAGACCACTATATTGTGATTTAAGGTTAATGCCGAGAGAATTATGGGCTGCAGCACACGAGCTATTTAGTTTTGATGTCTTCACCCTTGGGTAGGTGTGGTCATCTTAGAATTCTTTGAGAGTGGGAATTTTTGTTTATTGTATGAAAACTAACTTTCTGTTGTCATAAGAGTTCTAGTTCCTAATAATGTATACCGCCCTTTTAGAGAGGGAGGACGAAGTAGCAGCGCTGCGGAACGTCAAGCTGCAGCTTGCGCGATTGCGCCGACGTTTTAGAGTATGACTAGATTTTCGTAGTTTTCAAATTTGTAACGGCTAGTTATGAAAATGTCACAAAGTTTGGCAACTATGCTATTATACCTATAAGGTCTTGTCCGTTGTTTTTACTAGACTCCTATTGCAAGACATGTGTGGTCGTATTGACCATTGCCAATATTTCGAGACGCAGTTGAAGTAAATACGGTCGTAAAAAGAGGTCATAAACGAGAGAATTCGATGTACGTTCTGATTATATTCGTAAGCTTTTTGTACACATCTGGCAATCATATATATTTTAAATATTTTTAAAAGAATTTACGAACAAAGAGGTAGTATCGACGGCTGAGAAACCAATGGAATCTCGAACAGGCACAATATACGATTCATCAATATGTAGTACTTATTTAGCAGCTTGAAAATATTTCTTGTAACCTAACCAAATTAATATTTATATTAGCAAAATTTTGATTATTTGTTCAATAATAAATTGCAAACGAATCAATTTGGTATAAATAGTAGTGATGTCTGCTACACTTGAGGTCTAAAAAAAATTATTATTTTCACTTACGAGAGAACTCGTTTTGATTTGATTCTCTAGATGTTTGTATACATTATTTATGCTTTATAATCACTGATACCGGCCTTTTAATAAAACATCTCCACTCATTATTATAAGATTTCCATCTCCTTTCGGGTAGGTTTAAAGTAAAATAGTTAAAAAAGTATGAGTGCTGTTAAACATTTTAGATGTTTATTGAAAATTATGAAATTCTCAGATAGTTTTAAGTGTTCGCTAGTATCTCTAAATTTATTTTACGAAGATAAAAAACATAAATAAAAACCACTAGTTTAAATTGACATTTCATTACTTCAATGTGAACATTCGGATATAATAATTGCAGGCAACAAGTGTGATTGTGGCGCAACGTGTCGTGAGACGAGAAGATGGGCAGCGCTTAGAAAATGTGTACAAGGTGCCCTTTATGGAAACGTCAGCTAAGACTGGCCTCAATGTTGAATTTACTTCCAACGTAGTTGCCAAGTGAGTATTTACATCGACTGATTAGAACTTGTTAAGAATGTCTTATCGAAAACTCTCTAGTTAGTGTGTAAATTCGTGTAAATACCATAAATTGCACTTCATTACGAGTATCTAGAGAATAGAGTATCTAGAAGAAAAAAAATGTTCGTTTTAGGTAGAAAAAATAGTTTTACACAAAAGCTTATACAGTTTCTATGGTCTAATTTTTCAGCAATAATGTAAGTTTTAATTGTTTATTAATATAATGTTTTTGGTAAATGTTAAAATAGTCTTAAGTATTGTGTATATAGTACGCTGTTTGTACGCCATTTTAAGAATTAGAAGCTAGTTGAGTTAAATAATAATTTTTTAAACATGGAATTTTTGTATCCTGTAAGTTATTTATTGCTTTGACTTTGACTTTGGACTGTTATGGTTAAGCTTTCAAATCTATTAAAGTATCTCTATTACCTGCTAACATTCGACTCGTCTCTTTTCCTTATAATTCCATTGAACAACATAAAGTATAGACTATTATTAAATTTACATTAAACTATTAAGGTATATTTATATTAAATTTATATTAAAGTATTAAAGTATATTTATATTAAATTTATATTAAAGTATTAAAGTATATTTATATTAAATTTATATTAAAGTATATAACTGAGCATGACATTGTATCCATAATATAAATAATATAAATTATGGAAGAAACCAAATACCAGAAATAAATGATTCATTGATTTTGCACGCTACTTCTAATGTCTAATAATTTAACCGTTTATTCTAGGGAAGTCAAAGCATGAACAAAAAAGGAAGAAGGAGGCGATACGGACAAGTCGAAATTTAATGTACAAGATTATTTTCATCAGTAGCAATCGAATTGAAAGTGCTTAAAACTTGAACAAATGAGCGTCTATGCAGAAGTCCGCTAATAACTACCGTCACTTGTACGCCTTCATAATTTAAATGGCTGGAATGATGGAATAGAATGAACCGGAAATTGATGGCCAGATTCGTCATTAATAAGACTTTCGCGCGCTAAATTACAATAGCATCAATATATGATAAGATATAGTCAAGTTGGACGCATTAACACAAATTAAATTTCATTTTTTAATGTGAGTAAAAGCAGATATACATATATATGTGTACTCGTGCATGCCATTCAAAGACAACAAAATTTACATAAAATGAATAAGAAAACGTAAATAACATATATTTTTGTCATTAAAAATATTCATGTCAAATTAAGTGAAAATATGTAATTTATATATATATAATTATAATAAAAGAAGAGATATTTTAGATACTCACAAAAATAAAATATATAGAGCAATGGTCACATACAATATAATCAATATTTGGTAAACATTCAAACTAGTAAAAATTCCTTATTATTATTTTTTATAATGTTAGATTAGTTTATAAATCAAACATTTCATAATTGAATTATTATAATCAAATTATAATATAAATTATATAAAATAATATAAATAATATAAAATATGAATTATAATAATTAAAAATACTAAATTCAGTAAAAAATCACGTTCTTATTATTTATACAACGTTAAGAAACTTAGGTTCTAAAAATTACAGTTATTTTATTTTTTCAATATGTTAATAAGTTATATTTATTTCTATACGTATATTAATTATATTTGAAATTTTAATTTTATTAGATGTAAAATATGTAAAGCTCAAAATAAAAATGTTAGAAGAAATATAATTTATAAAAGCTTTATTGTGAAAAAGTAATTGAACTTTGTCAAATGATAATATAAAACAAATGACTAAAAATATGATATATTATATACAGTTTTTATAATTATATAATTATATTTATGGATATCATGTTATATTATTTATATAATAAATTGTTGCAAAATAAATTACTATGATTTACCGTATAATATTAACACTGTGTATTAACGTTATATATTGCACAATGATTAGAAAATATTTATATTAAAGTTACTTAAGTAGGATACCTTTGTTATCATTTAATAATTTGTTGTTTTATGCAAATGTTATAAAAAATTTGTTAGTTATAATAAACACTAATTAGTTATATGGTAATTCTTTATTTGTAATTTTTAAATAAGTATTCTGTATTCATTATTTTAAATATTTAGTATTTATTATTATTTTAGTAAATGAAAAATTCAACTAGAATAAAGCTTATATCTATAAATGTTAATATGAGAAATATCTAATAATTTTATTTTTTTATGTTGGTTTTCAATTAAAAGTAGTTTGAATGATTGTGTGTAACAAATGACAATTAGTAATTGAATATTAAATTAAATTCTCAAATAAGAGAGTACTCCATTGAAAATTATTATCAACCTTTTTCTTATATATAATTCTAATTCTAATGTTTCTCTTAATAAAGTCAGTTCGAACTAATAAACACGTTATTTACTTCAATTATTGGTTTCTATAACTGTCGCAATAGTAAACCACATAGTTTATATTCTGAAGCTTTGGCACAAATCGTCCATCCAATATATTTTACCAATGCCTTTTATTCCCTGCAACGAATAAGCAATATTAACAATTGCTAAAAAGTTTCAAGACAATATAGTTTGCTATTTGCAAAGGCCGTACAATCGTGTTAATTGGAGGAAAATTAAATTCGGAGCGATTCAGTGGGCTATAGTCACTTAGCGCATGCGCGGCATACATTTTTAAACAGTTCGCAGTCCGTAGTGTTGACCGCGCTCATAGGGATTACTCAGAAAACAATGACGACTGCATTGAGGAGTCCCAAGGAACAGTTAGAACATAGGACTGTCCGTGGCCTACTGTTTTCACTTGTAATATCATACATGCCAGTCGTGTGTTGTTAGCCTGGATGTGTATCATTTATAAATGTCGTCCACATACCTTGAGCGACAAAACATCGCTGTGCCTGTCCCGCAAACCCTTCGACCGCAGTAGCATCTGCCCGGCGTTCTCGGATTTAGCCTGGTTGCGGCACGAGTATGGACGACGTTGTAGAAATTAGCGGCTTGGAAAATGCCTGCAGGTTGTGTCTTACCACTGAGCAAACGAGGTCCTCAATTTTTGGCGTGCCGCACGTATTTGTGCCATTCGTCGAAAAGATTCGCGCCTGCTTGTCAATACAGGTTTGTATTTTGAAGTTTTGAAAGACTGGCTTACCGATTCTAATCTTTAACGCTACGAAAGGTTTGCTGCTGCGGATGTACGCTGTTCCGACGGACTTTGAGGTTAGGTTCTCGTGAAAAGAGGTTACGCAGGGAAATGCCGACTTTGATACAAAAGTATAAATGCCATTTTTAGCTACTGTTATATTAGATTTCTTGATATAAATTTAAGTACTTATGAATTTTATCAATACTATCGTTGCCTTTCTTCTCAATTACATTTTATTGCGCGAAATACTTCATACCTTCAAACGTTATTTCCGTATGGCTCGTTATTGTTTATAATTGTAACTTTCTAATGAAGCGACATTTAGTTAAAAGATACTAAGCTCAACATAGGAGGCAAATATTTACTGAACCAAATATAATATTGATTCTACTTTCTAAATAATGGAGATTGAAAAATACGTAAACTACATTGTTTTGCTTCCAAGAATTAATAATTGAATAATTTAGTGTTTTATTCATTTATGATATTATAAGAGTTGTAATGGTAACTTATAAACTTGAATAAACAAAGTTTTAATTGTTTTTATGCAGATTTCATCCCATGATAAGCTATCGATCTTAGTATGTACAAATTGTATCAAAAATATAAATCAATGGTATTCTTACAAAGATATTTGCCTAAGGTCACAGGAGAAACTTCAACAATGGTTCGCAAAACAAAATACAACTGTTCAAGTAAGTTTACCAAACTAACTTATATTTAATTATGTCATTAAGGTTAAAGTTATTTATATCATTTGTGCTAAAACTTTAAAAAATGATCAAGAATATCAGCAAGTTTTTTGGAATATTCAGTTTTGTTATAAACAAATTATAAATTGAAAAAATTTTGTCTTCATTCTTATCGTCTCCGTCTATATATATATGTGAGTGTATATATATATATAGAGAGAGAGAGAGAGAGAGAGAGAGAAAGAGAGAGCCATCATTTTTTGAATACATAGTATTTAATTTTCAGCCAGTTACTGTAAAAGAAGAACCAGTAGATGTGGAATTTCCAGATGACAATCCACGTATGACAAATGCAGTAAGATATTTGACAATACAATCTTTTATATTAAACTTTTTAATTTTATTTTATGTAAACATTTTATTTTTTATAGAATAATCATACTGCATCAAACGATAAAAATATGGATATCTATAGTGACAGTAATATTACACCAATTATAAATAAGATTATTCCAGGATTACCAGAAGAAATTCCAAAATTGAACGAAAAAATAGACAAAGACCATACTCTAATGATTCAAATTAAAAGTGAACCTGTAGACACAGAAGACGAAGATGATTGTAATGTAGATGTTGAATCTGTTAATAGTGGTGAACTTTTAATTAATCCAATGGCTGTAGTAGCCAGTGCAGGTAATAACGATAGAATAATGGAGGCAGATTCAACTCAAAAATTCAGTACCAGGAGGTTTGCAACAAAAAAGAGAATGCGTCGTGGGCCTCATACACATTACAGGGGTATTCGATTATTTAAGAAAAAGTGTGTTCACTGTAAAATTTATTTACATTCTAAGTACTCATACACCCAACATATGTCTAGATATCATGGAATTGTTAATAATTTATCTGGAGATTTTGTGAAACCTCCCAATCAAACATTAATGAAAAAACAAAAATCAAAACTGTCTTTCCACACAGAGAATACAGAACCTATTACTGATGCGCAAAATGAAACTAATAGCGAAGACTTAGAATTTGAAAAGATGATAAAAACTGATCCTCTAATTCCAGTTCAAAAGACTATTATTAGCCAGTTAAAGACTTTTTCCTGTTATTCTTGTAAACAAACATTTTTTGACCGAAGACATACTTTGAATCATATTAGACAGCACATGCCCGATTTAAGGCCATTCACTTGCATTGCTTGTCTTACCGAATTTTCCGATAGGTCCATGTACAAACTGCATTGTGGGGCTTCATTTGAATGCGCTATGAAAATAGCTCTTGTAGTTCCAAAAGTTGGTAATGAGAAATATTTTACCTGTAACATGTGTCTCCGGCCGTTTGACAATCGCAAAGAGCTTCTTACACACTTAGCCATACACGCTGACAAACAATACCAACAATTGGCTCAACCTTTAAGGTCACCGCCGAAATTAAAACCAATAAATCCATCTCCATCAGTTCTTAAAGATGATTCGACACCAAGTAAGAAGCCCATTGTCAGTGTTTCTGGACCTTATATGAATGGTGATCCAGCCCATAATCATATGTGTGATCTATGTGGCATGATTTATAGGTATAAACCTAATATGTTCAAACATCGCGAGCTTTGTTCTACTTTACCTGAAAACATCAGAACCTCATATAGATGTATTCATTGTAACATGACCTATCTCGTGTATAAGAAGTTCTATACACATGTATTTCACGATCATAAAAAGCGTGAAATTATCTGTTTTACGTGCCACCAGAAATTTACTACTCCCGACGACTATCTTAGTCATCACGAGACGCATCGTGTTCGTTTAGATAAGGAAAACGTTAAGGAAACGTCAAATGAACAAGAACCAAATAAGGAGTTTTCGATGATAGTAAGTCCTATAAATTCATCCATACATCCTATGGACATTAGTGAGAAGCCCTTCAATTGTGCTCTTTGTGGCGAAGATTTTGCTACAAAAATAGAACTTACAGAACATCGAACCCTACATCTGAAAGTAAAAATCTATTCGTGCGTTATTTGTCGTAGTATGTTCAGTAGTTCGGGAGCTTTAGAAGTGCATATGAAAGATCACGGAATCGAGGATCCAAGTGAACAAAATGCCAATAGCTCGTGGGTTGAATATGGACGTCAAAGTCGATCACAGACCGTGGTGAATGACTCCTCCACCTCGGATCCTGGTGGATGCTTCCATCATTGCTATGAATGTAATAAGAACTTCTCCAACCTTGCGAATTTAAAGAGACATGAACGAAATTTGCACTCCAAGCAAAGACGTCGCTGGAGTTGCGATGATTGTAAGAGGCGCTTCAAATCAGTCGAAGCTTATAATGAACACGTGAGAACGGAACATGGCTCAACGCAGCAACAACAGCATATTGAAAAAGTATCGGTTATGGTGATATTTCTTTTTTGTTTTATTTTTATATTACATAATATACAATAAATTAAATTGATAATTAGTATTAAGAATATTGTTATTTAAAATTCAAGTGCAAAAATACAAACAAATCGTAATTATTAATATCAAATTTTTACAGAATATTTACAAAATTGTTATGAATCTTATTCTTGTGATTTATATTGTTATAATTGTAAAGTATCATGGTTATTATAAAGAAAAATTATTGGAGATTGTTAATTATAATACGTATTCGATTAAATATTATCTAATATAATTTTGTGAAATCATTCATTTTGTCTTCTTGTATATTTTAGTGTCAATTCAAGATTACAAAGAGTTTTAAAAATAAAGGAGCACAAATAATAATTCGTGTTAATTCCAAGTTTTAAATTATTATTGGTAGATCAAATTGAAATTAACTATCGTTACAAAAGTAGCCAATATTTGCCAATAAATTTCTATGAAATATAAAAGTATTCTACAGACTACATGCCACGTGTTTCGCGAATTCTATTTTACTAATCAAATATTATTAAGTTAATATTAGTTTCTCAATCCATTACATATGTTAACATAAGCTTTACCAATACTTACGTAAATGCACAAATTTATGACTGGCTCCCATTACAGCTACCACCGCCGCCGCCGCCACCACCACCACCACCACCACCACCACCACCACCACCATCACAACCACCACCACCACCACCACCACGACCACAGTTGTCCTCGAGTACCGGCAAGCCACTAATGCAATGTCCAAAATGTCCCAAAACTTTTGCTTATCAAGGAAACCTCATCATTCACTGCCAAAACGTCCACAAGGAGAATCACTTTGAACGCGCGCGAGCGAACGCAGCACGACCCGCCCCTCCATTTTCTCGTCATACCTCAAACATTTCGTCTTGGGGCCATTCTTGTGATCTCTGTGGCAAGACCTTCCGTGAGGAGCAATCCCTCAAAACCCACCGTGGTTGGCACCTTCGATCGACTTACCGTCTCAAGGTAGATAAGAACATCAGCCTAGACGAGACGACGCTCAGTGGCCCGGGCTACACGATGACCATGACGAGTTCCTCGAAACCTGCCAAGGCACGCAAGTCCTTCCCCAACAACCCTACCCAGAAGCAGCTGGGTACGATCGCAAATCTGCAATGCCAGGTCTGTGATGATCGCTTCACGGACGTTGCCGAACTAAGAAAACACCTCTGGGACGTACATTGCGCTCGCAACAAGCCTGAAAAGTCCTTTACGAGTGAGTTGCAGTGCGAGCTCTGTACCAATAAGTTTCCCGATGACGAATCCCTAGAGAGCCACATGAAATGGCATTCGCAGAATCCGATCCTCGGAGGTAATAGTGCCGGTGTTTTCGAGACCCCTACAAAGACCTTCTACTGCGACATTTGTGGCAAGTATTACACTAATCGCAAACTCTACCTGCGTCACAAGAAGCTTCACAAGGTCCTGCCCGCAACGACAATGATGAATCTCCAGTCGCTCCAAACTAAGCGGCCCTACTGCCACTCCTGTCAGAAGAGCTTCTCAACAGACGCATCTCTCAAACGGCACAAGGCCTCGCCGTGTCATCATAGCGTTGTTCGCATTCAGAATCAGCATGGCTCCAAAAAGATAACGACAACGGCGTTGGTACATCAGCCGCCTTCGGAACCCATGAGGTTACAGGCGGTCAAAAGAGAGCCGGGTCTGGAATATGTGTCCGCGAGCCAACTGGGTGGCCATGGCTCTAGGAGGAAGCCAGTCACCTGTCTCATCTGCAAGACCATATTCCCGAACATGAGCGTGCTCTACCAGCACAAACAGCTCGTACATAAGCTGCCGACGAGCGGTAGGGACAGGGCCAATAGCCAGCAGCAAGCCGAGTGCGTGCCTCTAGTGAGCGCGGAGGGCCTTGTTTGCTGTAATCTTTGCGGCAAGCAGTTCCCTGGCGTGCCAAACCTCAAGCAACATTTTGCCCATAAACATAAGACTAAGAGCGCCACGTTCCCCTGCAGATCACCCGGCTGTAAACTCGTCTTCAGCAGTGCACACTCTCTCAAAAGTCATGAAACAACGCACTCGAGCATGATATACAACTGCCATTTGTGCGACGGCCACGTGTTTTCTAGGGCCGCTATGACTAAACACATGATGACCATGCATAAGGCAATTTACCAATCGGGTGCAAACAAAAGTAGCCTTTGGTCCGAGACCGATCTCACGACTTACAACGTAAAGAACTGCCAAAGCACTGCTTGTCCTAAGTGCAAGATCAAGTATCCCAATTTGAGAGCCCTAAAGATTCACTACCTTAAGTTCCACGAGAAAACATAGGTGATACAAGGTGATATCTTCCAATTAAAATTTATAGAAATAAAGCACGCATACACAACATACGTACGTTGCGTTAGGTTCATGGAAATTAAATGTGTCAGCTTGTGAAGTAGAATTATGAAGCTTTTAATTGAAGATACAATTCTTTTATTCATAATGTAGATATTCAAATATGAAATTTACTTTCCCAATACTATTAAAAAGAGATCAAAAGAAAAAAAAATTTTTTAAAATAAGAAACATTTTGAACTATTCAACAAAGAGACACCTATGCGTCATATGTTGATCAACCATACGAAAATAAGATTTAGAATAATTTTGACGAGTTTGTATTTACGAACAACAACAGTTTAAAGCAACTGTAATATTAATTTTAATTCTGATTTTACTTTACAAGCATACGCGAACTTCATCTTCATGGATTTCGCAGTTTTCCTTGTACATTATATTGTATTATTATTTTACTTTATTTTCTTCGCTTATTTAAAGGAAAAAAGGAATTATATAATGACAAGCGAAAACTTGCAAAATAAATTATAACGGTAGTTATGCATATTTGATTTCATTTTGTTTTAAAATATTCATATGATGATATATTTTTTTGAAGAAAAATAAAATTCCGAAGCAAAATTTAATTTTTTGCAAATTATTAAAAATTCAAGCGTTATTAGCCTGAATATTACGTTCCAACAGTGCGAGATCAATGCTGCAAGAATTTGTATATAGAACGTAAAAAAATATTAATTACGCAAACAATTTTATAATTAAATCTGAGGTATTTCATTAGGATAATCTACAAGTGCGTTTAATTTAAGAAAATGTGCGTACATACTTTTATGTCGTATCAAAGGTGAATTCGCACGAATGTAGGTTAAAAATCTTCTTGTTATTCGATGTCTTTCAGATCTCATTTGTAGGTTAATTGTTGATAAAATCTTAAATTAAATTTTTTTATAAGTAGAAAAAAATATATAAATAAAAATACAAATACACATACATACATGCATACAAACGCGAGCGCAGAAACACACACGCATGTGAGAAACATGTGTACGTAGGTACGTACGTATGTATGTGTATATATTTTACGACCAAGTGAATAAATCTTTATTCACTTAATATTAATTGATGTAACATAGTTATTTATTATATATAAATGTTAAAATTTATAGGTGTTTTAAACATTCAAAATAAAAATGAGATTTCCTGTATAAAATCTACAATAATGTCTGAAAGACATTGGTAACAAAGATAATTTTTATTTATTACAATTAATATTAATGAAAATAAAATTAATTCCTCGAAAATTTCAGTGCTACCAATGACATTTTATAATAACTTTAAAATTGTAAATTAATTTAAAATATAAATTGAAAAAATTCATTTATTACAATATCATTAAGTCATTGTTACATTTATAATTATTATATATAATAAATAAATCGACTATATCAGCACTGTAGTTAGCGAGGAATAATTATTTGTTTTTGTCCGAATGAAATGTGACCCATCTTTAGCTTTGTTCGTTTTAAAATTCGTATTACATTTTATAAGATGTAACATTTAATGAAGAAATAAAAAAGTACACAATAAAAATATTTTTTGTGATATAAACTTTAATTTATTCCCCCTAGAATAGACTTTTTTAAATTAAAATTTATTGTAATTATAATAATTGTTTAAAAATGACATTAATAAACTACAGTGTATAATACGATAGGATTTAGATTAAAGGGGTAAATAAATAGTAATCGTGTAATATTCTATAAGAATGCACAAAACATTTTAATACAAACTTAAAAATTTCGTACAACAATATGAAAAATTATAGACTATTATACACATGTGTATAAATATACATATTTATTTATTTATATATCTTCTTTTATTTTTCTCAATTTGACGAAAAAATTTCCATATCTCACTAATATATTATTAAGTATATGAAATAGAAATATAATATTGTTTTTCATTTATAATTACCGGTAAACTCTTCCATCTGCATATATTTTAATCGGTTAAAAAATAAATTGATTAAATTTACATCTACCTCATATGACTAAGTATGGATATAATTATAGCAATAATAAATCTCGAACATTATTTTACTGCAATAATATACATCTTTTAATTGTAATTTATTAACCATATACTCCAAGGGTTTTGTATCATTTATTATTTTACTTATGTTTTTCAACGGTAATGTCTGTTTTTATTTCAGTATATATGTATTTAGAAGAAAGAGAAGAACAAAGAACATAGGCCATTAATTGCATCGCAGATAATAAAGTATCTTTGATAGAATCGTGTATTTGTTAATTTGTAAAATAATAAAGTGTTTGAAGGTTTCATCTACATTACGATATTAATTGTTATTTCTTTGAAAAGAATGCTATTATTCAAACTATTTGATACTTCTATAGTATAATAATTGAAATGTTAGAGACTCGGTTATTTTTTATAAGAAAAGATTTATTTATTATTGTTAACATGCATTTGATACTAATTTATATTATTCATTATAATGTGATTGAATTATAGATATTTTAATAAATTAAATAAAAGAATTCTAAAAGAGGGACGAAATATACTATATTTTAAAAATACCAACTAAAATGTTTAACTACAATTGTAATAGGACATTATTTTGTTATTAAAACTAGTAAGCAATTTCAATATTTAATTCCGTATTAAAGACAATTATTTACATTATTAAATTAAACTACATTTCAAAATCAAATTTCTGCTAGTATTAGTTTGAAGCACTTTATTTATTTTTAAATATAATTAATTAAAAAATATATACTTTATAGTTTCCAATAGTCATTTTGTGAAACATCTGTAACGAATTTCTAGTTTTTTCCAATTAAGATTAAATTGTTACATAAGCATTATTAACATCGAAAGCGCGTGCTTTTTACATTTATGAATTTAAGAATATATTGATACATAGTATAGAATATATTTTTCCATTTAAATGTCTTTATTACTACGGTGTATATACTTTGTTTTGTGTATATTTTTACACACATTTGCAAATATAATTATATAGACATTCAATTATATATTATATCCATAATTTGACTAGATAAACGTATAATGTAATTGTATTGAAAGATGAGTATACTAACTTTATGCACTTTGATACAAACGAAGATAATTCACTTTTTTACCGTTATATTGTATTAAATATTACGTAGATTCTTTTGGAGGTAAGTAGATGTAGATAGGTAACACATTAACATGACACATAGGATAGGCCAAAATTCCATGTCCATTTCTTGATTTATTATTTTCTGGTGTGTATTTCGCAATGGAATATTAAAATTATTGTATTAGATTAGTTAAATATATTAATAAAGGCATATGATTATTGTAATAAACATCAATCCTTTACAATGAAATCATAAGAAAAAAGGTAAATTGTCTAATACTGTATTCGTTTTATTATTAATAAATATGGTTTATGTCGATTATGATCGTCGTAATATAAAAAAAAATTTTTCGTAAATTTGTAAAGGTTCCATAGCACAATGCAATTTCCAATATTTTTTAAACACTTTTTTAACAATTGGCATTAAATATATGAATGTAGGAAAGTGGGATAAATCTTTATACCATACTTTTAAAAAATTGGTTCAGGTACATTTCATAGAAATTATGTTTTTATGCTTATATGCAAAATGCTCAAATATAATAAGTATATTAATTACTATCAGTTATATATATATAAGTATATATATTAATTACTATCAGTTAAATTTTTTTAAATATTTCAAAGTACAATTTTACCTTAAGAAAATTTAAAAATCTCTTGTTTTTAAAATGTATATAGCTTTATTTTGTAATAAAATTTAAAAGTTAATGTTTCTGTATATTATAAGTTAGGATGAAATAAAATCATTCTAATTTTACTGCAGTTATCAAAGTAAAGGGAAAGTATAATAATTCATGTAAATAATAGATACATTTTGAATTTTTTATTAATTAAGTTAACTAGGATATTAAAATTTCAAAATATAATAGTAATAATAAATTACTACATAATTAGTACATGTCTAATAGCATTTCACCAATGTAATAGTAAATGCGTAAGTTTGTCAAAAATGTTTATAAAATAGTAAATGCACGATAACATTTATAATTAAATTATAGTTTTGATTATTTAAATTAAACACTCCATCTCTTATTTATAACTCGCAACTACTACAATAATTATTGATATGCAGGTATTTATAGATAAATTCATTCAGGATATCTGAACACTGCTATTGTCACTGCAACGATCTATATATTACGTGTCTTATCACGTATCTTCAAAAGTTTTGAAAAATAAAATGAACAATATCAGATATTTTTCAATTTCATTATTTATATTACAAAATCTCATGAAACTTGAGATTTTTTTCTTTATTATTCCCTGTAGATATTGATGATTATTATGATTAGAACCCAACTATTTTAGAATATGTAAATCCTTTTAGATTTACTTAAAAAATGAATGCATATTTACAAAAGATTAATAATCTCTGGCGTGTAAAATATAAAAGTTTTGCAAAGTAAGATTTTTATAATTATTTGTTCTTTTTATCATTATATTTTATTATTATACAGATATACAGTTAATATAGACATGTGAGAAACGGATCCAAAAAAATTATTTTACAATGGTTAAAGCTCATAGAAAATATATCATATTTTGGTTTTAAATAATAGTTGATCAAATAATGTATTGTAGATATTTTAAATTACGTTGCTATATTGACAAGTTTTTATGAAAGAAATAAAATTTTCTTATAATTTTGCATATAAGTATTATAAATTATAGTAGATGATTGGATATAACTCTGTTTTTGCAACATAACCTACATTTTTTAACATAATTCTATATTTTATTTTTAAACTACCTATAAAAACCATTTTAATATTATTTATTTATTTAAGTAATAAAATTTAGAAAAATTTTAGAGTGTGATAAAAAAAGTCCAGTATTTCATTAATTTTTTTCTTCATATTAAAACTTAAACTAGAAATTGTACCATTTATAATATAAATGCATAATCTTATTTCTATGAATATTGGTAAAAATCTTTAATTTATACAAGGTTATTAACACTTTTTAAAATGAAATATAAATCTTTGTTTTTCAAACTATAGAAATAATATTAGTTATAATTAAATGCTATTATATCTCAGAGGAATGAAACTTTAAAAATACAAATAGTTATAGAATATACACAAAATGGAAAAAATATGACACACGCATGAACTAATGTTTTTCGATTTAATGACCAAATGCTACTTCAATATTTAAGTTGTCAATACATTTTTATTTTTTTTATTATACGTATATTAAACTCTACCATTTTTTTACTGAAAACGGCAAAGGTACCATTTTATCTGTTATTTGTTTAACTTTAATAAGATCATGTACAATTGTGTAGCTGCGCATTTTAAGACATTTGACATTTTTAGATTATTATTTTGTTTCGTTTTTTAAGTGTTCGTTTACATACTAAAACATCAATTATCGAACTTTATTACATCACATTCATAATAAATGTAAAATTAAAGTATTAGATAATTTAGTTACGATTAGGAGATATTAGTAATTCAACATTGAATTAACAGAGACCTATTACGACATAATACAGATATACAATAGACGATAATTTTGTTACAGGCTTTTTTCTCTTTTTATGCAATACTTTAAAAATTGAAAAACGTTATTTTATTTTATGGTTTTGCTTGATATTTTATTTTAATATTATTATAATTTTTTTTATTTTATTTTATTACAAAACATAGTAAGGACAATAAAGTTGAAAATTGTAAAATATAAACTTCCATAAATTAAACGTATTCTGGAAAGAAATTTTTATCAATATATAGTTTGTTTTGAAATATTGTTTTGCCATAATTTTCCAGGATTTATAATAATTTCTATCAACTTATACAAATTTTAAAAAACGTGAGTTAATTTTATATTAATAAAAATTACTATCATATCATTATTATTTTATCAATAATTACTACATTTATAATGTAAATTTTATATGCTTAATACACAATATTGATACATTTGTTAAATTGTGTTTATTAACACATTAAAAAATTAAATAATTTTTTTAAAAAATATTTATTTAAACAAACTTCATATTTTTGATATATTATAGTTTTTATTAAATTGTCCATTAGTAAAGAAGCTTTTTAATTTACTTTCCATAGATGTAAAATTATGAAAACATTGAGTATGACATATAATTTTCATTCTGAAATAATAATTCTATATTCCTTGTGAATTAAAAAAATTTGTTATATTTAATAAAACAAATAATTTTTAAATTATTAGAATTCTTCTCCATTTATTATTCACTTGCTAACAATTTCATGAATACTTTAATTTAAAAGTAGATTCTGATAAATTTTTAAATCTGTAACAAAAAATATCATTAATATTACTATTATTATTTTATTAAAATTTGCCATTTAAAGACAACTTTGTATCATTTTTTATTTTTTTTTCTATTATTATTATTTTCTATTATTATTTTCGATTAATGATTTGAATGCTCATTAAATTCATAATATATATAATAATATATAGTAATATAAATTTAATAAATTTAGGTGACTCTAAGTTCATTAGTAAAAAATATTTTGTAAATAAAATTCAAAGCAACACAACCAAATCACGTAAATATATTTTTATATCGTTTAAAACCTTAATAAATTGACATTGATTTTTCAAAATGCTACTTCATAAAAATAATTTCTTAAAAATAATTTGTAAATTGTAATATATAAGTTAATTACAATTTTATTAACCAAAATTTAATAATTGTTTTAGGCCAAAGTATCTTTATTTTTTCAATTATTCAAATAATGAAAAATACTTATTTAAAACTATATATTTAATAATGTTGTATTTTTTAAACATTCATTATTGATGTTGAAGTTTATCTACATTTTTGCATTAAAAATGATTAACTTAATAAAAGTAAAAAAAATTTAGTGTAACCATAAATTTAAAAAAATTCAATTAAAATAATCGATAGGTAAATGTATTATATAATTTACGATAGGTAAATGTCTAGTTTAATAATAGTTTAATTATTATTTTTAATAAAACAAAAATGATTAATTATTAGTACATTGTTTCTATGAATGACATTCACCACTAATTAATCGAAATGTTACAATATTATAGAATAAATATTTGGTTAATTGAATTCTAGTTTAAAATAAAATATCTATTATTTTATTGACTATACTTCTGTAATTACTTATACAATGAAATTTATTAAAAAAAACTATTTTACATTCCCACCAAATAACCAATAAATACATAGGTAAAAACTGTTACATATATATTTAGAACTATATATAATAAAAAATGTTCATAAAATAAATTTTTGTCTATATACTTTAAAAGTTAATAGACATAGTTTGCATTCAAGAAATATAAACTCTCATTATTATAACTAAATACAAATTTTATTCGATTTTCTTTAATGGCTTTCCTAATTATTTTTCACAGCATATGAATATTAGAGTACAATAAAAAATAGTATATTTTAATAATAATTTAATCAAGATTCAACGGTAACAACATTACTAGAGTATACTAATATACACTTAATTCGCGAAAATTTTGTAGAAAATTTACATTGAATTTACATTCATTAACATACTTTTATACGTTATTTTATACGTACAATATATTTTAAACGTATAATTATACCTTCTATTTATATTTGTAAATCTACTTTTATTTTTTTCTTATCACCTACATGTTTATTTATATACGCACGCATATATATTTGCATATGCATCATTTCTAAAAATGCCATTTTATAGCTTTACCTTGTATATAAGTGACATTATCATTTTTGGATATTTTCATATTAAATATCATTCATAATAACTTATTTATATTATGAAAATGTATAAATTTCGTGAATTTTATAGATGAATGCACTTTTTAATAAAAATTTTTTAAAATAATATTTATTATTAGAATACCATTATCAAGTATTTTACTTTATTAAATTTGGCACGATAATTGATTCAGTTAAATCGATTTCTTTCCAATTTTATTTCTGTAAATCAATATGAAAAATGACGTTTTTAAACAATAATACAAATAATGTAATTTTGAGATATTTTTTATTTTAATTATAGAATATCATTTCTAATGAATATACAATTCTAATCTTAGCAATGAAGTAATCCATATTTTAATTGCATAAAAAATCGGTATTTTAATTTAAGTTATATTGAAGTTTTAATTCAATCTTATCATTTGTTAATAATAAAAGATTTTATTAAGAAAAATAATTCATAACTATTTAAAATGTTTTTTTTTCAAAGTTTCGCTAATTATTGATAATGTTATACAATCATCAAATAAATCTAAATTTGTCAATTTTAGGAAAATTTAATAAGTTTTTGTACATATATATTTATAAACATATATTGATTTTTTAACAATATATTTTATTTTCATTTTTTCTAATTATTTTCCTTCGTATACCTACATCAAAGTATTTTAATAGTAACATATCTACATCGATGATATGCCTACGTTTGTGTCTAAATTATTTATTTTTATAAATTCTCTCATGTAATTGTGTATATTTTACACTTCATTTATATATTTTAGAATATAAAATTCATCATATACAGATGTTAAGATGTTTAATGTTTTCAGAGCGACATAAAATATAGAAGGTTTATAATTCATATAATATATTTTATATTTATATATCTATAATTGTATACAGTATTTCATCAATTTATGATTATTTTTATATGCATGTATTATACAATATAATTTTAGCGCTGTTTATTTTATAAATTTAGAACCAAATAATTTTTTTATCTAGTTCATAAAAATATATAATTTACATTCCTTTACATATAGTATCTTCGAAATATTTTGTTTTGATTCTTGAAAAATTATTTTATTAGTTGCTTTATAATACTTTTCATTATAGATAATGAAGAAATGGCATTCATTTTTAGTAATATATTAATTATTTCTAAATTTTTGTACCTTTATGTATAACAATAAGCAGAAACTGAAAAATAAATCTTTTTCAAAGTATTATTAAAATGGATAATAAAATGTTGTTAGACATGATAAATATGAGATGTTTTAATCAATTAATTGCAATTGTCGCTTGAATGTATTTAAAATTACAAAAACGAATGTTAAATTATAGATACAATAAATTTATAAGCATCACAATCGATCACAGACATGCTGTCTTGCTATATAACAATAACAATAATATTATTATTGAAAATCTATGAAAGTATTAAGTAAAGTTTAGGGTTTAATTAATAGGTATATCTATCGCAATATCTTTTATTTACGAATTGCAGCATCTCATCACTTCAAAATCAGGTGTAAAATAAGTACTTTCATCATTGAAAGCGCTAAGACTCTACTTCATTTTACTAATCGCCATTCAACGGATCACGGATGTCAAAGTTCTGTATTAATAATTGGCTTAATTTTACGATATCATGCACAATAAATCTTTGAAAATATAATTAAATTGTTCGCATTATACTTTGTTCTGTTTCCATCTTTTGCGCACGGAGTGACGTTGGGTGAGCTAGCAGTTGTCGCAAAAAGTTTCGTGCGATGATGGTGATGATGATGATGATGGTGATGATCATTATAAGAGTCATACAGTCGTGCAAGCTTTAAAAAAGAAGAAAGATAGTTAAATTTAATATAACGACGTTAAACTGCTCAAGTTGATACGTCATATGAATAATCTGTCAAATTGTTGTCAAAAATAGGTTATTTTTAAAACTAATTCTACTATATAAATTCTTTTCTTCCTTCACATTTTGTCGTTGTTTTGTATCTGAAACGTAAAATTAATAGACGAGAAAACTAATCACGACGACAGCAATATTCTACTATAGAAAAATAAAACAAATTAATTTTCGAGATTTTATGAAAATAAAAATTTATTTACAATTAAATTAAATACACACACAAGAAAATAATGTGTAGAAATTTGAAAAACACTCTAAATATATTAATATTTGTAATAAATAATTTTTTATGTTTAATAAAATTAAATTGAATAAATAATTATTTATAAAACTACTATTACAATAATCTATTAATTAAGTTATTTTCATAACTTTAACATAAAAGGTAATAAAAATAATAATAAAAATAAATACAATTAAGTAAATTTTAAAATAAAAACTGTTGAACTATAAGTGTATAATAAAAATTGATAATAAAATTTAGATTATAGTTTTTTATGTATTAGAAATTTATGTAAACTTTAGATTAATCAAGTTAACTTTAAATATTTAGATTCTTAATAAAAAAATTGAAGAATAATAATGAAAATCTTATAAAAGGAAATTATTATAAAAAGTAAGTTTCAACAGTTTATTATCGCTTGAGGTTTCATATATTAATAAAAAAAATTTATTCAAAATAGTCTATTAACTAATAAAATAAATGAAATTAAATATATAGAAGATAATAAAATTGTCAATTATTGAAAAATATTCTTCTACCAAAAATATAATGTACTTTAAAATAGTTTTAATAGTTAATCTAGTAAAATCTTTAAAAATTTAATAGTTAATCTAATAGATAAATATCAACAGAAAATGAATATTGATATTTTGTCTACAATTAAAAATTTATTTCTAAGTTTAGCATTGTTATTAATTTGCAATTTTTTTAAATTAACAATTAAGAAATAAATAGTAGTCGCATAACTCAAATTTCGCAAACTAAACAAATCATAAAATATCATTTTTCTTCTTTTTCAAGTATTCAACAGTTTATCGTACTTCTGTGAATGTAACAACTATGTATCTATGCAAAGCTTCGTTAATATTTTACACCATTACTATATATTATAGGGAATATGTTGTAGTACCGTTTTCATAAATATAATGCTAGAGCAAAATTTAATTTATAAAGTATTGCTTTTTAATAAGTGAATTTTTAAAAATAAAAGAGAAAAAATTAGACGTGTAACAAAGTAATTTTGCAAAATAAATTATCAATTGTATGTAAGCAAGTTTATATTTATTTTTAATAATCTTTACAAATTTAATTAATATATAATAAAAAGTATAAAAGCATGCAATAAATAAAAATATCACGTTCTCCAATTTCAAGGACATGTGCATCCATGGAAGATTATGGATAATAGATTCATTATTCTATAGTAGCATTATATATTAACATTATTGAAAATGTCTTTGTTACTAAGAAAGTATTGCAAAATAGAATACACAGTAAACTGGCAATAAATTGTAAATAAATAAATAAATAAATATGAATTTTGGGTAGAAGATTACCCCAGTAGAAGAATATTCAAAAACTAAATAGTTGATATTGAGCTTGATTTATATTATTCAGCATTAAATTTATCTGATAATTATTAATTTATTTTTATACGAATATAAATGCAATAGTTTAATAAAAAAAACACGGTTTTGAGTTTTCTAGTCCAGAGGTAAACTTGTGTAAAACGCATCAGCCCTTGAGACACCGTACGTTTTGAAAATCTCATGGAACGTTTTTATTTACGTTCTTGGAGTTCGTATAAATAACGAGCTATCACACCTTTTTTTTATTCAATAGTTTTTTTATTGTTTTAATTATAAAGAAGTAACAAAGAATAATAATTTCATGATATTATCGTACTCTCTTTCTTTCTATATATACTATTTATATATATAATCATTCACATATTAAATAATGTGGCAATTATCTATTATAATTCAAAATGTATCTACTATTTCTTACATCACTTGGTAAATTCTTAAATAATTATCGCCTTTCATCGACGAGTCTTAATGCATGCTTCATCTTTATCTTTCTTTCTTATCCACTCTCGTTTTTCTTTCTTTTCTTACCCTTCTCATTGTTCTCTCTTTCTCTCTCTCTCTCTCTCTCTCTCTCACGGATTATTTATCTCTCCTCCTCTTCCCCGTGAATCTTCTCTTTTTTTCTAGTATTTTTATAAGTATTATAAATTTAATAGTATGAATTTTATCAATGTATAACATCAAATTGTCTATACTTGAAATATATTCCAACTATTCACTTTTTTTGAATATACAATATATATGTATATTGCAAGGGAAAGGAAGGGAGACAGAGAGAGTAAGAGTGAGAGAGAGAGGGTGAAAGAGAGGAAACAGATTAAGGAAATCAAAAAGGAATTAAAAAGAACAAATGAACAGACAGATAGAAATAGAGAGGAAGAAAAATACTGAATATGTTGCCTTCGTTATCGGTGGACGAGAGTAACGTTTTTGCTTTTATAATTTTTTTTATTTTTGAATTTTTATTATTTGTTATATTTTGCTTTGTTTGCTTTCTTTTCTATAGCTGCACTTCCTTCGGACTTTTTTTCATTTCATTTATATGTGAATCTAGTTGAGTTTTAAGTTTACTCTAACGAATGGAGTTTAAAAAATCATTGCTATGAACATTGAATTGAAAGCGCGGATTGTCCCGCATTCGATGAAGTCGCAACCACTCAGCTGGCCGCCATTTTGAGTTTAGTATTTTAAAAAATAGGTGGGCTCGAAATAAGCTTATATTTTCTCACAATTGATTTTGTTTTGAGTTTTAAATATTTATGCCCAATCTAAGATGTTTCAATTTGTACTATATAGATATTTTAATTGTTGTTCTTAGACAAGCCTACTTTTTTTACTTACACTGTACGTTTGAGAACATTATTAATTTAAAATAATCATATTTTCTAATAATTTTTTTAAATATTTTTGTTTTAATTTGATTATAAACAAAACTTGTTATTTATTTATGTTGCTCATAACGCTAATTTAATATAAACTTACATAACAGATGCAAAGCTCTCTCTTCGTTATTTTTAAATAGTGAATGAGATTTATTTAAATTAACTTTAAATAGAGAATGACGAAATTGCACTATAGATTACAATAAACATTGATTATGGGAGCAATATTACAAAAATACTGTACAATAAGCGACGATCTGAGTGGCCCCCGAAAAGAGTTAGTTTTTATAGTCCGAGGTTCGCGGCTTTATGTATTGCGTGCACGGATCTTGCACATTTCAACTTGAGGAACGACACATACGACACATTCACAAAACTAACGCGGAAGGTATTGCCTAGGCTACAAAATTCCAACACTAATTGGGCGCCGCGAATAGAAAAACTAGTGTGTACTAATACCAGGCGCCCTGCTCTCGATTTAATCTACTGCCTCCTGGATTACTGTAATGTACAAAAAGCTTGTATCACTGTTCGAATTTCTTTTATCACCGAATCGTATTTATGCGGTAATCTAACACAGATTAAGTATTATCTATCCAGGAAGCGGTTGCCGGCGTCATCCTTGCCTTTATCGCGTATTTACGTTTTCGCGTGGCGTCGCATGCATGTACATTGTACGTATTCATAAATGTATTTCGTACGTTGTTTATATGCACTGTACCAATAATTTATTCTGAGGAATGATTTATTATTTAATATTTAATTATAGCCTGTGATGGAACTGCATGTATCTCTTATTTTCATTCACCATTTGCACCGATGATTATTATAATTTGCCGAGGATGACGGGGCGTCGTTCGAATGAGCTTTTGACGTTTAATTATTTTTATTACTTTATGTTGAGTTTTTTCTCGGTTGATCTTTTGATGTGTTCTTCATCTTGTACGATAATTTTATACTGTTCGCACCTAGAAAAGATACACCTAAAAAACCTAGAAAGACCATCATTGCTTTTGGGTATCTTTACTATTCGTTTAAACTTTGTATGCATATCATTGGATTTTCAAGTTAATCTTTATAAAATGAAATATGACTCTTTGTCGTATCGTCTCTCTCGCAGCCTTTCTTTTTCTCTCTTTGACATTAATTTATATCATTGGCCACTTGCGACAAATACGTGACAGGTGTATTCATAAATATCGCCAAACTCGATAGTCAGAGTTATTTGTCCATTTATCAATGTTATTATTATACATTAAATTTCTCCATATTTTTTTTTTCAATCACTTTTAATTTTTTATAATTTTTTATCTTGTATCATCACACTCGTTATATAATTTCTGTGTGTATAATGTATTTCATTAATGTGTTCTTTTTCTCGATATAAAAATACAAAAAATAATTTACAAAATTATATAAGTATGTTACAGCGCGGTCGTAGGTTGTGTGGTGTATGTCGTTTACATTTCTTAACTTTGTTAAATATAATATTATTCACATTATAAGTATTTTCATATTATCTTTATAAACGGTCAGTGCCTATGCGATCCGTATTCGATAAATTTTTTTTTTTAAGAAACATTACGCGCTCGAGCGGTGTGCACGCGATTTCTTACGGCAACTCCCGCTAATATATATATGTATATATATACGCACACATATACATATACATACAATTACATTAATCTTTTATATGTGAAGCGGAAAACACTTACATTATTACTTTTTCATCGTCATACCTTTTTTGCACTTTTTGTTCTCTCTCTCTCTCTCTCTCTCTGTCTATGTTTCTCTTCAAAAATGCAATTACGATTTAAATCAAATATACACAGCATAAATGCATATGCATACGTATTTACATGCATACATATGAACGTATTCACAAATTTCTCATTTTCCAGATTGTATCGATTCAATAATTGCATTCCAACGGAAATATTTGCTGCTTTTAAGCACTTGATATTTTATGCGAAAAAAATAACGGTCAAACACATTTACATTGTAAAAATTTGTTATTTTTTTTATTATTTTCTCTACGATTATAACATTGCTATAGAAAAGATGAAAAATATATTTTTTTATTCACTAGAGTATAAAATCCATCATTCAAGTGTTTTTATAAATATATTGATACTACAATACAAGGTGCGATGTTCTGCATACAAGTTTTCAATTAGCGTAGAATTATTAGACCGTTGTAACTTTCTTGTATCGATGTCAAACAGATATAATTACAATATATGTCTATTTCACACACGCACGCATACACCTATCAATAGTTAGATCAACTTTAATTGCAGAAAAATATACGAATAGCATATATATATATATACAAAATTCCAATAAACATGTAGGTAATATACATATACGTATATTATGTATAAATCTAATATATAGTAAAATAATCTTTAATAACTGAGCTGTATGTATTATGTTTGTCGACAACTGTTAGAAATTTTCAATCTTTTTCATTTTTTCCAATGTTTTTCAACTATTCAGTTACAAATTTACTCACATTAGTGCGTTCACACAATAATACATCGTTTATTATATTTCTGTTCGTATACGAGAGAGAGACAAGAAAATTAAACGACGTTGATATATATAAGTAAACAAAAAAATTAGTAATATAATTCCATAATAAAGTCAACTCTCTAGTACAATCACATGTCAAATCAGTATATTATGTTAATAAAAATATATTGTGTGGAGGGGGTGCATTTATTTATGTATGATGTATGCCTATATGCATATATATGTATATTTTTATGCAAGATATATTATATCTTGCATGTATTGTATACGTGTATGGTGCTGTGTACATGTAAAAGTACAAAAGTATTAGTACCTCAACCTCTTGCACTTTTACGATACAATTTCTTATATGGTTAATTTATAAAATATATATACAAAACAATAATAAATTATAAAAAATTCGTAGGATTAACACTGATCTCGATATGCATATATATATTTATGAATATATGCATAAAAACAACCGTAATAGTGTATCAATATAAATATTTATAATAAAAGTAATAATAATAGGTAACGTATATATTTTGTTTTTCTTTCTGATCGTCATATACAAAAATAAAGGAACAAATATCTAAAGCCAACGACAATACATCACAATGCAAAATTGGAGGAGAAAGATTATGTTTAGTAAAAATTAAAACGAAACAAAGACGGGTATATCATAGTACATTACTAAGTGCTAGTAGTAACGATAGCAAGTATATATTATATAACTAATAGTAGCAGTAAAGATGAATAAACTTAAGATCTAAACTATTATTTTATGACTTTTGTCATTTTTACATCGACTTTTGACTAAACCGTAACTTTGTTATTTTGTAAAATTGTCGTTGATTAAAAAAAAACTAATAAAATAAACTAATAGTACGCTAAATAACAAAAAATGAGAAAAATAATTAAATATACACACGTAATCATGCTGTTCATTATATATAATCATGTAATTACTAAAGATAGAAACAAGAAACGAAAATAATTTAATGAAACAAAGTAAGAAATCTCAAAAAAACAAGCATTGCACACTTTCCGTTTGTTGCATATATAGAATTTATGATAGTAATAGAAAGATAAAAAAGTTAAAGTATTTTTCTCACACTTAATTAACTACATTTACTCTTATTCTCGCTAATTATAATTATAATCTGTCCATCTTCTTATATTTGTGTATATATATGCGTTATATATTGTGTACATATAATTCGCATACGCTTATGTATATGTTTAAGTGTACCATGTCCTTTATTGTGTAAGATAAAGACAAGAATTGTTAATTCATTTGGTAGAAGATTTTAATTAAAGTTGATGTGAAAGATATATATTTAAATATATTTAAAACTTTAAAAAGGCCGGTCGAAGGAGAGAGTAAGAGGGGTGAGTTTCAAATACCAATTTATATGTATATATACACATGCTTTAAAATCATACGCATATATATATATATATTGAATTAGAATGCATCTACAGTCGAGAAGTTACATGTACGTCATTTGTGTTTTAAATTAGGATTACGGTGCTCAACAAACAACTTTGAAATGAAATTTACTCCGATTCCTATATATTTATGTGTGTGTGTGTGTGTGTTAGGTTTTCTTTCGATAGTTTATAATTAGATTTTATATATAATTGAAAGTGGTGTACCGCTGTGCAATTTATATAATATATCCTCTGTATATATTATATGCAGCAAAAGTACTGAAATATATATATATATATATATATATATATTAGGTAATTACAAATTTAATTATCATTCTCTTCTTTTCTGAACCACCACGTAACGTATTATGTATTTAGAATAATCGAAAGTTTATTTAGTCCTTATATATTATTAGATTTGTTTGTTTATTAAGTATACTCGTATTCATCCACAGTATTAATATATTTTTTCGGAGCACTAGAGCATTAAATAATTAGTTTTTAAAGAAATTTCAAGTAATTTAAAATTATATCAGTTTGAAATATATTTAAAATAATGTTCTTATTGCTCAGCTTATATATCTTTCAAATAAATCATCTAATAAATTAATTATTTTCTTTTTTTGTTTATTATGTCTATATCAGTATGTATTCTTTTTTCAAATTAAAAACTATGTGTTTATATATGAGCATGTGTTCATGTATATGTAATGTTTCAAATGCATTGCTTGTTTGATTTGATAGGTGAACATTTGTTGTTGAAAATCTTAACTCCTTTACCGACGTAAGTATAAGAATATAGTATTATGTATTATATTGTTATTACTATTTTTGTATTCAATTATAATTATGTTATAATTATGTTATATACCATATAACATTTTATATTTTTCCATTAAGTCAATTTTTTTTTTATTCGTTTTATACGTAAATAATATTGATTGCTATAATTATTAAATACTTGATATTGGAAAACTGATTATCAACACGATTTCATTCTTTTCTAAGTGTTGATATATGTAATTATATGCTTAAAGTGTATTTCATTTGTATTCATTTGTTATTAGTTGTCTTTCTTAAAGAACATACAAAATTTTTTGTTAATCTTAATTATACTGTAATGAATCTCTTTTTCTTTCTTCTTTCATATTATTTTGTGTCATGAGAAATTGATTATTTACTTTATCTTTATTGATTTACAATGATATCGTATTGTATACTTCATGTTATCGTTACATATAATACTATAGGTTCCGTAATTTGCCACTCCAACGTATTTTTTATTTGACCACAAACGATTACTTTTAGTATTTATAATTGGATATTATTTATTCAGCAGCTCAAATAGACTACTTACGCAAAATGTGCAGTTCCTTAAGCATTTTATTATTTTACTTTTTCATCGATTTCATCTTGTCTTTTATTTTTGCACTATTTCATTTTTTGGACTTTAAGATTGTATTTGATTTCTGTTGATTCGAATCTACTTATTTATGTATCCAGTCGAGATTCATTTGATTCACCGTTTCTTGAAATGCATTGTTTGTTAATTACATTATTTTTCGCTGCATTTTAAAATCTTTTTTTATTTCATACTTTGTTCTCCTTGCATCATTATTGAATTTCTATGCGCGAGTTCTTCAGTCAATTTCTCCTTACCGACAACTTCATTGCTCGTACATTTTACTTGAAAATTAATGAAAATGGAAAGTATCGAGCGAATAATATAACAGATAGCCTACTGGAAATACAGAAAGATTTAACGGAAATAGATTTATGTTGCATAACAATAATTAGAAATAATTGTAAATTAACCCATTGAATGGAATTGACATACTAAACGCATTGTAGGAGAGTCGCTCTCTCTCTCTCTCTCTCTCTCTCTCTCTCTGATTTCTTAATTTTTAAAGATCGATAGTGCAACCACAAAGCTCAAATTGATTAATGTTCTTGTTCTAGCATGTCATGTCACGTTTGGCAATATTTTAAGCTCTGGCTTGAAAAACACAAAAAGCTGAGACTATATGATAGCCACATCGATCGTTACTAGATTTCTCTCTTTCTACCATTTTCTCTTTGTATTTACTCTGCATTTATTATCTTTCTTATTTTTTATTATATTTTGTTTTTTTAATAATAGCAGGTACTAGCATAGCTACCACAGTCGTACGTATCGTTTATTAGTTTACAATTTTTCTTTATGAGATATTAAACTAGAAGGATATTGATTGGGCTTTTATTACAATCTCATTTTTATATCTAATAATTTTTTTCACTCGTCCTTGCATTCCTATCGTACGAATCGCTCACTGGGATGTGAAATCGTGAATCACATATTCGAAATCGAAATCGGCAGTGTAGTGCTTTTTACTCCTTGTTACGCAAATTATTAACGTACATTCCAAAACAATTTTTTACTTTATATTTTTATCTAAATACATTATAATCACGACTAGACGATGTGTTAGTTTCAAACGTAAAAAACGCTCTTAAAAATATATAAAAAGTGTATAAAAATATAATATATATTTTTCTTAGTAATTAAATATAAAAAAGTGTGTTCTTTAATAAAACAATTAATTTTAATAAAAAGTACATAGATACATGTTCTTAAGCAACGAACTCGTGTGGAAATTGTCAAATGCTGTCTATGGATATGTGCGTTTGCATGTGAGCCTGCGTGCGCTGCGCTTATGTATGGGTTGTGAGTTTACTGATACATAATTTTGTACATGTATCTATAGGAGGACAAGCAAGATCGAAAAGCACTGCTGTGCACATAATTTCGCATCCCACTGAGCAACACCAACCAACTATCGTCCCTTCGCGTCGGAAGTCTTTTTGTCGATTTCGCAAAAATTTGCCGAAGCGACGGCGACTTAAATCACGCTATTCCTCGTGTCCTTCAGTTTCGATGCCAGCAAGGTGTTGTCACAGTGTGTGACACAGTCCCTAGCGATGGCTTTCTTATCGTTTATATGTTGACGTTTTGTTTTGTTTTTGCAGGCTATTTTGCAGGCTAAAATAAATTTCAATAAGGGTATGTCTTATGTATGTAAAATATTTTCAAAACGGACTGTGATGACGGTTTTTACTTGATATTAATTTATATTATTTATTTGATAATGTATCCATTGAAAAAATTAATTATTAATATTATTCTTTTAATTTGGATAAGGAACAATATATTTAAAGTCTATTTGAGAGGTTCTAAAATTCTGTCGGTTCACCGAATATCGTGTCAACGTTAAAATAGAAGCAAAGTTGATTTTAGGAGAAAATTAAAAGATTAATTGTTATTTATCTCGATTCAGTAGTTACACACTACGTGCAAACAGATAAGGGGATAAGAAGATTAGGGGTGGAATAAGGTACGACAGTGCCATTTATGGCTCATATTTCTTTTATATACGCAATCTCCGTCTTTCTCTCTCTCTCTCTCTCTCTCTCTCTCTCTCTACCGTTTTCTTTCTTTCTATATCTCTATATCAAATGCATTTATTATAAAAATAAAATGTTAATATCGTTACTGAATAATGAGTTTTGACGATACCGCGACAATCATCATCGCAACAATGAATCATCAACGGCGACGGGAAATGTGTAATCGTTCGCGGTTTTGTAATTTTCATATCGGGAGAAGAATAGCTATTTCGTATCGCAGGACTCGATATCTCGCAATTTTAATTTACATAGGCTCTAAAAGGTATATTCTCATTTACGCCTTTTCCCGAATTATTTGTCAGTGAAAAAATAAATTATTACAGTTCGACGATTCACATATTATTTATCGTGTGTATTATTTCTAAATTTTCATTCTTATTCCCTTTCTAATAATTATTTGTAATGTGTTTATCATTTTCTCTCTTATTTTGTAAAATTTTTTTTCTAAGTTTATTTGTTTTCCGTCATTTTGCTAATCACGTCAAATACACACACATGTTACATCCAGCAATTATCATTGGTGTGGGCCATACATTTTAATCAGATGAATTTCTTTCTATTATTTTTATGTATTTTTACCTCTTACTTTTTAATATTTTGTCTTTCACAATCTAAACAACTTAGAGATCTGCATACTTAGGCACGCACACACATTCACATGCGCGCGCGCATGCTTGCACTCAAGCACATATACGCACACATGCACACGTACGAATCCATGCACGAACGTATATATTACACTACCGAATACCCATTCGACGAATATTTCTAATATCACTCTTTTAATATTATATCGATCGAGTGAAAATCATAATCTGCTTGGTTTTACATCACAAATACACGTATTTTATTAATAATCAGGCGATTGGCATTCATACCTGCCTCCTATTTTGGTTTTTAGTTAAAAGTTTTTTCGTTTCTCTCAATTCCTCGTTGTTTCTTTTTATCGCTTTATTATGCTTCTCCCTCTTCATATTTCATTCATATTTTTCTGCCATATACATATATATATGTATATGGCTTCCTTTTTACAGTGACGCTTCGCATAATCGCGGAAATAATCTTTATATATAGTTCATATACATCTTTCTTGGGTTTCGTTCTTCATGCGCTATTTTTACAAATCAAATCGACTGACCGCTCTCGTGTAATCAAGTACTTTTTTTTTAAAGATTTTTATTGTGAGGTAAAATTGTCGTGGGAAAATGCAGCTCACTAAGATTTTTATTTTACATACACTCAGAAAATGCTCTCTAATAGAATGTCCTATATATATTATCTTTAGTTTAAAGGAACTGAAGTGACTCAAAAGAATAATTTATCTGAATGTAAGAACTGTATATTCTTAAATTAGTTTAAAGTCCAAACCAGACCTACAATCTTATACGCTAGTCACCGGTTGGTCAAGCGATTGTATATATATAGCAACGACAGACCAACCTATTTTCCCTTATCATACAATAAATACTTATATTCCACTCTGATGAAATTACAATACGATTAATATTATTGATAAACATCAGTAAAAATGCTTATCGTAGTACTTGTTAACGAGAACATTCAGTATATTGATTCATAACGAAAATCATTAGTGAAAATTTTGCTCTTGAAGTAAATAAATTTGGTGTACGATTATGCAACTGATAAGATGTAGTTTAAATCGCCACAGAGTCTCGAAGAAGAGCAGTAGTTTATATCCCGGTATCGTTGTACCTTGGCTGTTACGATATTTTTTATCTTGAACACTTAAAATATTAAAATGGGATATATTTGCTTCTTGTTCTCTATTTTGGTTGCAAATCCGCACATGCACACATATACGCACACGCGCACGCGCGCGTGCAAAAATTGGATATACCTATGGATTACATAGTCGTATAGTATAGCCGGAAGGATGTGGAAACAAAAATTATCTATTTAATTTGTAAGCAGTAATAGCTTCTGTACGTAGCCATCAAGAATTTTTATAACAAGAAAAACGAAACTTTAATGCGGCGATGTGAATGAAGTACAATATTATTTTCAAGCGTGTACGTGGAGTTAGTATGTACCGAGTGTTGAATTTGCTCATTTTCATTTTTCGAATCATTATTATCATGCAACGGACAACGATTTGAGTTCAAACAAGCCTGCACGATGTTGGAGATTGCACCGTATTAATTAGCCACCAGTAGGTGTTGGTAATTACTAGCTGGATAAGGCGTCACTGAGCCCAATCCGAAGTTGTTAAGGCCATCGACCAGTGCAGCTTTATCGGTTTGTTGCTGTTGCGTTGTAGTTGCTAAAGCTGCTCCACTGGTGGCTCCTGCACCAGCCGTGGTAGAACCAATTGGGCCAAGAGCAGTAGCACCGTTTTGCGTTGCGCTGTTACTATTGGTACTCACACCGCCATAAAACTGATGTCCAATTGTACTCGGGTCGAGGTAAGAGGAGGGAAATTTAGCGCCGGTGTAAAGATCAGTGGCAGCTGCGGCTGCCGCTGCGGCAAGATAACCGCCATGCGTGCCGGTTGAATCGAAGATGTTGCGGTGTGGGAACTGCGCATGGTACGTTGGTGGTGGCGCTTGGTGAAAGAAGTAAGCACTCGGGTCGGCTGTAGTAGCTGACGTTGGATGTTGATTATGGCCGTTTACAGCAGCAAGTCCTGGTGACAAACTCCGACTGTTAGATGAACTCTGAGGGACGGAGAGTCCACCGGGATTCTGTGGCCCTTGTGATCCGGATTGTTGATGCTGCTGCTGTTGCTGGTGATGGTGATGGTGGATTTGCTGTTGCATAGCTCGCTGCTTTATGTAGTTTGAAAACTCGGTGGGCGACATCCTAGATCAAAAACAGGAGATAAAAGTTAGTAATGTCTACAGTCAATTAGACGATAATAGGGTCAGAAGATTTGAACCTATAATATCGTTATGGATTTAATTTAAACTTCCTGATTGTTGATAAATTGTCCAAATTAATCTACATCGTAAGTAATAAACTTATTATTAAGTAGTTTAATCATTCGTCATTGGGATGGATACAATATCGTCTCAGACTTAGTTAATCTTGATCATTAACATAAATAACATTATAGTATCCCAAATTCCATTTGATTAATAGATGAAAATTGTATATAATACCTAAATAATAAGAATTTAAAATAAAATATTTTCTATTAAAAATACGGTGTAACTGAATTTAAACCTAAATTAATAAACAGAGCTTATTCAAATTCATTACTTAATAAATGAATTTTATACTTCATTAAATTTTACTTTTATTTTCAAAAAATTAGTCTCATACTATTTTAAATAGTAATGGTAAAATAATTTAATTGATGATGTATCTAATGTTTATACTTTGTGCACTTCGCAAGACAGATATAGATATCTAATAATTATTTTGTATATTGTTACGTATTTTCAACCTTTATAATTCATATCAATTGTTTCTAAATAATTTTAATTAATTATTATTATTTTTATTAACAAGTTATCTTAGAGATCTTAGAGATAATGAAAATAATCAATAATGTATTTTAAATGTACAATAACAATTTTTCCTACTATGATGCGGAATTGAATTTTATAGTAATTAAGTAGCTAGATATACTCAATATAAATTATTAAATATGAGTAGATGTATAAAGATGATTTTGGTTAATCATAAATCTCGAATAACATATTTCATAATAAAAGTTCGTTAAGACTTAAAGTGTCTTAAGAGCACCTACTATGCTGAAAGAAGTAGGTTGGTACCTGTTAGCCCTCTTGCTGCTCGTCTTGAGCTTAGTGCTACCAAACTTGGTCTGGGCGAATGTAGCAGTAGTGAATGTTAGAGGAGCTGTTGACCTTGGTATAAAAGCTGGGACAGGACTGGGGGAGCCCTTGAAGGAGCTCGTGAATGGTGTAGGCGAGGGTGCAGACGAAGAGCCGGAGCCGTGGCCGTTTTGTTGATTACAGGTGGCAGAGCTGTTGCTGGCATTGCTGGCCATGGAGCTGGGGAAGGGTGAGGTCGACTTAGGACTGAGACTGAGGCCGCTCAATGACGTGCCCACTGCCTCGATCGGCCGAAAGCATTGGGCTTCAGGGTTGAAGGTTTTGGTGACCTCGCGGTCGGCCGATGACTCGTCATGAGGATCCGCACTCTCAGAGTAGAGGATCTTCACCTGGCTGGTTTCACCGATGCGATAGCTGACTTCACCTGGATCAACCCAAACCGCGAGCTCGGACGGTAGGTTCTCGAGGATATCTTGGATGGGTACTCCGCTTTCCTTGGCGGCGCGCTCGAGCACCGGATCGATGGGATCACCGGTTTTTAGACATCGAAAAGCTGAGCCTTTAAATGGCTTTTCAGGATACCAATGACCCTTAAACTTCTCCTTGAGGGCCTTTTCAAGCTCTTCACCGAATATATTGACTCGTCGCCTCGGCAACTTGTTGTACAGGTACGATATGACGAAGTTTAGCGCCACTTGCACCTCAATGTGCATCTTGGGCTTAGTGAATAGAATTTTCGGTCTGGTGAGGTAAAAGAGAGATGTATTAACTTGGTAATGGCGCGAAGTGCCGTTTTGACTTGCTATTGTGCTTATTGTGTTTGGGCCTTTGGAGCGTTGTGGCACTATACTTGGTTACCACTCGAAGTTAGTATCTTTTGGAAGTAGATCGACGGTACGTATCAACGTTAAATCTAAAGCAAAAAAATTGAAAAAAGAATTTAATAACTCATAGTTTAATTTAGCTTCTTTTTTTATTTTATTTGCTTATTATATTGATGAATAATTAGAATTTGTCATAGTTCATGTAATTGAAAAAAAAACCCTGACAAACTTAATTTTTAATTCATCGTTTCTTTTCAACTATTGTCAGTACAAGTACTAAAAATATTTGTATGAATTAGTCATTTTAAAATGTTGCGAAAGTAAAATTACTTCCTCTATTTTAATAAAGAAAGTATAAGTTAATGTTAGTTCATAATGTTTCTCAAAGGCTATATGCATATAAGTTTCAAACACATGTATATAAGTTTTATAGATAATTACTAAAACAAAAATCTTTTGTCATAATATATCTAAAAATATATATAATTTTTTGTAAGTAATTAGTTCTAAAAGTCTCGTTTAGTTAATATTACAAAAATATTCCATCAAATATTTATTTATATGGATAATGATAATATTATTGGATATACAATAAAATATAATGAACAATAAATATTGCGATGCATAAGTGATTGAATTAACAAGATGATACCTCAATGAAACTACTGATTTATGTTCAAATAATATTATGTGCTTATATAAATTGTTATCCATTTGAATTTTTATTTGAATACACATGCATGAACTTTAGGTTTTCGTCACGAGTCGTAGCTTAAAATAACCTTCTTCGTCAGATTATTTATGAAAACTATTATGCTTTATAAAAAAAAAAATCAACAAGACACAGTAAAGTGACAAGTCTGCTACCGGTCCATTTCTATCCAAGCGAGCGTGAGCTCTTAATGTTTTAACGTAGAAATGAATAATCATTATGATAACTAAACTAAAAAGATCGTTTTCGATAAACAGTGTATTTCGTAAGCATCTTTTTTAGGGAAATGAACAAGCACGATGTTTTCTAATATATACATTATTTGCAACAAGAAAAATATCGATAAGAATATAGATTTTCTCGCGATGCACAAAAATACACATTAATTAAGAAAGATAATAATAATAATGATAAGAATAAGAATAAGAATAAGAATAATAAAATAATAATAATAATAATAATAATTTCACTGTCTTTAGTAAATTTGATAACCCAATAATAAATCCATATTCACAATAAAAAATGTACAATTATCATAAAATAATTCTTTACTTATTATTGAAAAAAGGTTTATTTCCCCACTGTTCTAAATTCTGAGAAAATCGAATGAGTTTAGGATACTAAATCTTTTAATTCTTAGAATTTACGCTTCGAATTCTCCCCTCAAATCTCCGTCGAGACAAAAATATGAAACTGGCAAATACAGCGACATTTCATTTTGCACAGCAACAAGCATTTAATAAGTGTAATGACATTTCATTTCATAATAAATTTCCAACCGTCGATTCCAATTCTCAGTAATCTACTTTTTCTAAACATATAAAACTGAGAACAGAAGCAACAAAAATCAATTTTTTCAAAGTATTATCGAAGAAGAACCAAGGTATAAATAAAAAATGTACAAAATAATAGTGATTATTTTAATAATGTAGTGTTTTTTAGCTTCTAATATATACAGTAATTCTTCTCAGGCAATACTAAGTCTAGTAAATTAATTAATACTAAGTTCAAGAGATACTAAAGAAGTTAAATAATTAATAAATAATTCTTCCACAAGGTAAGAAGATATTAAAGCGAAATTCTCGCATTGTAAAATATGTTAAAAGAACTATTGTATTACAAGAATAAAGTACAAAATTAATTCTGATATAACAAAAGTGAATAAATTAACAGTTTTTAGAAATATAAATAAATTAAAGAGTTATTATTAAATAAGAAGAAAAAAAGAAAATATTCATTACAATATTCATGAGCTATTTTTAAATAATTAAGTATTTTGTAATGAAAAATACACAGGCTCACGTCAACGTAACTCAAATAACAAAGGTTTATCGTGTTGAATGTGACCAAAACAAAAAAGGCAAATAGAGTCTCAATAATTTACATTATAAATTATTTAAATTATAAATTATTGAGACACGAATTAAAGACCATTTCACCTTAACGGAACTCAAATAACAACGGATAGTCACGTTAAAGGTGACTCAAACCAATATAAATCTACAATTTCACATCAAAAGGATAATAGTATATTTCAAGGCATAAAAAATTGATATATATCTATATTAAACACTTTTTTTCAAACACATCAACTTTTTTTAACGCAACTTATTTATATTTTTCATATCATTATCAATAAACTTCTTAATATTTAATAATAATTAGCACTGCTTTTATATAACCCACCTAGCCCTCCCTTTCCACTATGTTGTATCATTTATAAATAAAATATAAATAAAAATGTATATATTACTCAATAAGATGTTTTGTACTGTGAAGATTTATTAGATTATAGTTTATTATTATCAGTAGAAAATATGAAGAAATGACAGAAATGACTAATTAATAATTAGCTGTTTTTTAATTTGACCATTGACAAGTAGAACAACTTTGAGCTGATCAAATCTTAGATACTGCATCTTTTATTAACGATTATGCATTTGGATATTCGTGACATGGGATTTCATTAAATAAATTATGAAAACTATGTAAATTTTCCTAAAAAATCAATAAATTAAAATTAAGTTAAATTGTTGTTTTTTAGTCTGGTTATAATTTTGGACTGAACAATTATCTCTTTGCTGCCTTGCCCAAACATTAAAGTAAAATAAAAATTAATAATATTTAAACATCCATTATTATGTGTAAATTAATTAATATATTAATACATACTAATTTACGACTATCTCATTTCTAATTTTTATAATTAAAAATAATTTCAGATTCATTTAAAATTATAATAGAATATTATGAAAATCTTACATTTTTACATAGATTTGATTATACATTCAAAATTCAAAAAAGAATAGGGCTAAAATTGTGGAAATTTTATTAGTTGAACGACTGCACATTCTTATTCTCTTAAGTTTTTTTTGGGCATATCCCAATAAAGTGAATCTGCATCATGCTGTATCAATTTTGTCAACGTTTCTCTTCAATATAGCTATTATAAATAATAATAATACAAATAAATGTGAAAAGTAATTACAAACATCTATTTATTATAATCAATTATTTATACTACCACATATGGTTTAGTTCATAGATAAATTTATATTTTAACTTATTTATTTCATTTTGTACTTTTATAAAATAAAAAATATCAGAATTCAGAATAAGTCATATTTAATCTTGTCCTAAAAAGTTTTAAAAAGATTTATCGGTGATCAAATGCAAAGATATGTGTTGACAACAACGACAATTCCATTTAAATCAGAATGAAACATTTAAATCTGATACAATAATGAATATAAGGTTTCAAACAATTTTTATAATATTCCTTAATTTAAATTTAAATATTTATCATCAAACTTGTAGTTAAATAATTAAAATACAAATAAAAATAGTTATAATTTGATACATAATTTAAAATTAAATTATTTAACCTTTTCTATTAATAAGATAGAAATGTATATGCTTAACTGTAAGATTTGTAAATAATATATTTTTAATAATCTTGAAATTATCTTAAAATAATTTCTCGATCTATTTCTATTTCTACTTTCATATCAATATTTAATTATCAATTTCCTATTCAACCCATAATTTTCGCATAAAAGTTAATGAATGAACATAAATGTTATTGTTAAATATCTTAATTTAAAATTATCTAAGTCGATTTGGAAATTATTTCATTCAATTTTAACTAACGTTATTTTAAATTTTCTGTCACTTCCAATATATAATCTTTTTATGATAGAATGTAATAATTCATATCATAACAAAATCGACGAAGTTAACATATACTCTTTTTAAATCACTAAAAAAGATCCTATTAATTTAATAAAAAATAGTATCTCTTGTCTATTGTATAGCTTGGATTAATTATATTATTATTTGTAATGTATGCTTATTATTTTTGTATAATAGCTTTATGATAGATGATATCCCAAACAAAAAAGCTAGCCTATTTCTAAAGTTATATTTATTTGAATTCATCATAAGTTCGTTAATTGAGATAAAAAAATTTAGAACAGACAATTTCGGATCCCAAAACCAAGGCGAAGTCATTTTGCAAAATAGCAATTACTTCCCAACAATTCTGTTTATCTAGTCTCAGCGAATTAGTTTTGGAGGTCTTGATGACTGAGCTGAGGGCGTGTATTGATTCTGGCGTCGCAGAAACTATTACACGGAAGATCGCCGAAGTTAAAAATACGCGCACGGCCTTGACAGGTCGTAATTTCCTGCATCTCCGAAAGCTGTGCGTTTATTCCGAGAAAGATGTTCATCAAACGTTGATCTTAGGTTTTATCCCTACCTCTCAACCTGGTCACCTGTTCGTCGACCATCCTTCCTAATAAAGACACGAATGCTTTTCGATACTTTATGCACCCCACAAAACCTTCTGGTGGACTTCATTCCTTTACTTCTTTCATGCATCGTAACCGTTCATATGTAGTAAGAATCGAATAGCAATTTGCTCTCGAACATGACTGCCAACCGAGTGTCCACTCTCGTGATAAATAATTTCACTTATTCGCTTTATCTTCGACTGGTTACGATCGATTTTATTTGAGATTTCAACGGTAAATTGCACAGCAATAGCTGTAGACGAAACGATTTCTTTGAGCTGCATTATAGTACATCATGGTAGTGCGTTTTTGCGATTTTGCGAGCGTAACTTACATAAGACCGAATACATTCTGTACCTTGTATATAAATAGTGCTCGAGATGATTGATGCAAGTAAATGCTAAATTGACTTTTATATTCAAAAAAATATTGTTTGCATTGCATTAAACGTTTTACATATCTGAAGTAATATCATTAAGCAACAAGTATGCTTTTATTACCAATTAAGATTCATTATAAATTATAGTATCACAAACATGTAAATAATTAATATGTGTAATGTAATTAGTTAGATATTTAAAAATTATTGATTAAAGTGTACGTATGTAGCCATAAATTTACTAGAAATTTTGTCTTCGAGTAAAGTTCAATCTTCAATTGCGGATCAACGAAGATTGATAGAAGTAACAAAGTAAAACGATTAAAAGAAATGTACTCCCTCCAGCTGAAGCAACTGCCTACCATTCAGCTCGAGCGTAAGTAATCAGGAACGGTTGAGGCCTTGTCAGCAACATTCGAATAGAGAAATTGTCCTCTTCCGCCCGTTAGCGCCTAATTCATGAGCTGCAGTATCTCGCCCCATAGCAAGGTCTGGGATCTCTTGGGACTAATCGCGTATTACGAAAGAACGCAGGGTCAACTTACATTTGAACCTTGCACCGTAAAAGAGGTTTGTCACATCCAACTCAGTATAAACCGGGCTAGGCGACGCGGCGAATTTTCGAATGCCATTGAATCTCCGTTCAAGCATCAGCATTTATTATTAACACACACTCACACATACACACGCGACAACCACAATAGAACATTTATTATTAAATAAATAGAAAGAGCAGACACACGTGTTTAAAGATTCAATTAATCCTATCGCCAACATCTATCCTATTATATTCCCATTTCTATACATCAGGGCATGCATATATTAACAGGAGGTGAATTCCCTATCAGTAGGCCGTCGAAATAGGTAAAGCTAAGCCCACGAGAGCTAGGTAGAGGATACCTTAACACAGAGATATAAGAAAATATTTTTATTTTTTCAAGTTTTCCTGTTCATACGAATAAAACTTAAATATTATTAAATTTAAATTTAAATTAGGCATCTTAAAAGGCATATTAAATACATCTATATAAAATTCTAATAATTACCGTCGTAACATGTTCAAAGTATTTTAAAATTATAATTATATGAACTTTTAATAATTGATATATTATAAGTATACGATAGCAATATTTATATTTAACGTGAATATTCCATGAATGTTAATGATTGACATGATTTACATGATTACAAATAGAAAAATAATTATAGTATTACATATCAATTGATTAAATATAATTGTTCAACATCATTTAAATAAATGCAATCATTTCACTTTTTCATTTTAAATCCTTTTTAAATTTAAATTTTTATTTATACTGCTTTATTAACTTATATTTTGTTATTTTAGATTTTGCTTTGTAATTTTGATTTTTTTTAATATAGCTTGTAATATTTAATACCTTTGTTTTATTAGATTAATTATTTAAAATTGAGATCCAACCAACTTTTATCAGATAAGAGAAATTAATTTGCTATCATTGGCCTACGTTATTGAGTTAATTACGTTGAGATTTAAAAATTTTGAACTATACAAAATATGAAATTTTTTCAGATAATATATGTATAACATTTATTGTGTATCGAAGTTTTATAAATTCATTAAAAACAAATAATATAAAAATAGTACAAAAAATCAATAGAAACTAAAATATATCTACACAATATTGTATTTACACTAAATATTCACTATTCTTAGTAAAAATTAAATAACATAAATAAATATATTTTCGTCGTAAATTAGAAGAATTATATATTTTAACCGTAATATAATTAATTAGCTAAAATTTATTAAAATTATGAAAAGTTTATTTAAAAATATATAAATAAATTTTATAGACAGAAGAAAATACAATATTATATAGTGTAATAGTTTACTAAAGTATTAACAAATAATTTAAAAAGTATTTATACTATAAATTTTGTCCTTTAAATTAATTACATTACTGTATTTTAATGTAATTATAGGTAATGCATTATAACTTACTAATATATATGTTATCGTAATATTATTTTGGTAGCATTATTAAGAATTTGTTATTACACATTCAATTAATAAATTTTTTTAACATTCCAATAATTAAAAATAGATTTTTATTGGGTAATTAATAAAAATCTATTGAGTTTTAAAGATATATTATACAACATCCCTCAAGTGAAATGAATTTTAATCCACAAAATTTTTTAAGTAATACCAATTTTCTTATATATCAATAGTTCATAACTTTTTTTAATAATTTTGTATTCATTGTAATTTTTCTGTATAAGTTCAATAATGTAGACAATATACTTACTGAAGTTGTTAAATTCTATTCATTAAAATAGTATAATTTGATAAACATACATTGAAATACAATAGTATTTCATGTTATTGAAATACAATAGTATTTCAATGACATTATCAAGCCTCACTAAAGTAATGAATTAACCGAAAATTTTTATTCATATAGTAAAAACAACCGTGATGTGCCTAAACGATAATTTACAATAATATTTAAATATCTATTTATTTAAATAAATATCATATATTTCCTGTAAAATCCACATAAACATTTGCAGGCGTAACGCGCGGGCACTGTCGTAATCGATACCCTTATCAGATGTCACGGACTTCGAATCTTAATGCTTGCCAAATAAAATATGCTGAAAAAATGGATCGCATTAAGTAACTCTACATTACATTCCTTGCATTGATGATAACGCAATTCATTTGTACATTAATTTTTCCCGTATCTCGGTATCTCATTCGATATTTATTAATACGTTGAGTCAATGATCATTGAAGCATTGACTCTTGGTTTTTCTATATTTTTTATTAAGTTATTCTCATGTTCTGGAACGTAATTACTATCTTGATAATCAGCTGCGGTCATCGCTGTATCGTAACAGGTATTTACTACGCTTCGGTTTGGAAATTCGTTTAAATTTTAAGATGTAAACGAATTTTTCTGTAATTAGATATCCTGGACTATTGTAAGTAATAATAGTAATGAATAATCTTAGTAAAAATTTTATCTTTATATTAGTTAGAGTTTATAGAAAATAAACTTTAATTATTATCCCATTTTTATATAGAATTTAAAAAATATATAATTTTGTTTAGTTTATTCAAATTTTTGTCTCAAATTTAAAAATTTTTTTCAAATCAATTGAATATCTCATTTGAATCTAAATATCTTATATACAAATACTCACACCTTATATAAAGTTATACGATCAAAAAATGATGATTTAAAACTATGTTTCTTATAAAACATGACTTTTTAAAATTTAAATATGCAAATCAAAGTTTGTAAACTACGTATTTGGATCACATAATTTCTAATAAAAGGTTAATTTATCAGCTAAGCAAATTTAATTAGATTAATAAATGATTTATTTTTACTAAATACATAATTGATACTATAGTAAAATATTATTAAATTTCAATTTAACACGAGTTCGAAAAAAATTTACAACTTCACATTCAGTAGAAGCCGCTGCAATTAGTTGATGATAAATTTTCAAAAATTAGACAATTAAAATCTTGTTTGTACTTACTCGAGCATCTTTTTGCCAAATTATCAAAGAATTATGTCTGGCCTATGATTTAATACTTATAATTAAATGAATTATAGAAAATGATGGGTATGGAAATTTTAAATTTATATGCAATAAATTAACTATTACGAAAAGAGGAAACGAATAGTATAAATAAATTCTTTGTGCAATTTTCAAATTGTTTTATATGAAAATGAAGAATATGTTTAATTATATTTTTCTCTTTTTCTTTTACATGTTTTTCTGAAATTATATATATTTTTAATGAATTATTATTTATGATATCATTACAATAATTAATTTTATAATCGTAAGGTAATAATCTGAATTCAATGACAGTCTATAAATTTGATGAAATATTTTTAAAAGTGAATATTTTAAAAAAAAATTGTACCCAATTTTATATTTAAACAAACTTCAAAATTACTAACTATAATAATTAATGTTTTGATGTGAAATAAACCGGTCTTGTAGCTAATTTATTTAAATGCAATTTTTAATGAATTATCTTTTCTTTTTTCAATATATTGTTGTTTAAACTTTATATTGTCTTGATTAAATAAAAAGGAAACTCGATCGTGCTTAAAACAAATGTAATATATTAATATAATTTATATTTATAAAATTAATCACGCACTTCATAATGAGTTATTGAAGTAAGTTATATTTACAAAAATGAAAGATACATTTTATATATCTTTCCTTTTTATTTGATTACTATATCTAAATTTAAAGACAGCATTAATAAATATATATATTAAGAAATTTTTACGACATACATTGTCATTGAATATTTAAAAATTAGATACAGCCAACAAAGAAAAATTACTTTTGTAATTTCAAATATCGAAAACATTATGAAATCATATGTACTTTACCGGATATAAATGAAAAAATGTACATACAATAAAATAGTTTGTTGATTGTAAGATATAATATTACTTAGTTAAATTAACATAATTTAAGAATTTATAAATAATATAGAATTTCAATATAATTTCTAGTTTTCTGTTAGATGTAATTTCTAAATATTTTCCTTTTTATGTAATATAAATATTTGGATTTCGTTTCATTTAAATTTTATTGTGATTAAATATACTTTTATTATACATACTTTTATGAGTGATATGGCTGTAATTAAAGTAGAGAAAGAGATAAGAGAATTATATAAATAAAAATATCCCAAATTGTTCGGAACGCCTATAACTGTAAAAATATTTCATTTGAAATACTAAGATCCCTGGATGTAAAATCCTATGTCGCGAGTGAAATAGAGTGCAGCAGCTCGCGGGTGCGCGCACCCTCGGCTCCTTATTTTCGTCTTTACCGTGCTTGTTTCAGCCATTCTTTGACATTGTATACCCCGGTTTTCCATTGTAATATAGTCACTGTGACTTGGCTCCACAGTGTCGGCGTGAGATCAATATGACAGACAGGCTACATATTAGATACAGAGAGAACGTTCTAGTTAAGCGTTCGGAGAAAGAGTAGTAGTAGGAGGAGGAGGAGAATCTCGACTTGCCCTATAAGCCTCCATTCGAACCTCCCTTCTATATAACCCAGTTGCCCTAAATTCACGCGCGCTGACATGAAAAATATTCCGACGCAGACAGCAGGCCATCCGATTCTCTATTTGGTGAAAATTTTCGCGAACGTATGCGAGCGTGCGCGGGTGTGTACATGCGCACCAGCATTTTGTATTTTGAGGATGGGAGTGGGATGTATCGATCGCTGTGATTCCACTCAAATGCCCGTAGATTTTTTGTATGCACGGGTCTCGCACATTTGTTTTAACGGAAGTGAATGGCTGAAACTGCTTTTGATAACTTCGTGAGTTTCAAAATTTAGAATACTATTCGTGCCTAACGTAAGTCATAGTCACATACAGGAGATTAAGATGCATTGCCATGCTTCTCTCTTTTACTATATTCTGAATCTTACAATAAAATCGCATTAATAATTTGAAATTTTGAAAATGAATGTTACTTTGATTTACTCAAAATGGTTACTATTTATCATAACATCCGCATTATAAAAATGATGTTTATTGCCAATATAATTTATCCAACGTTACGATAAATTTAAAAATAATCTTTTTTCATAATTTCATTCTTAGAATTATAATTAGCCAAAATAAATTTTTTCAATGGTATGCTGCTAAATACAATTATATTTTTTAAACAACATTATTTTATTACAAGAACCAAATAATTATAAAAACTATATATTTATTTCAATGTTATATAGAATTTTGTACCTATTACTTAGTAATTAAAAAAATTTTTAAATCGTTGATCCAGTAACTGCATAATTAAGTAACGTGTACATCTCCTTCCATATTAAGACATACTTCTAATAAAACATTGTTATTAAAACTTTTAATTCTTTATTTTCATATAGTAAGTTCAAATGAAAACGCAAAATGACAAATATAATTGAGAATATGTAAAGCATGTGTATTCATATTATGAAGCCTTTCCCAGAAAATTTAGAAATCGCAATTTTCTTCAAAATCATTAAAATTTCATTTTAAAGTAAAAATTTTATAATTTTTTTTATTTAATTTCTATATTTTAATAATATATATGTATGTTTGTGAAAGCGAGACATAAAAATTAAATCTAAATTTTTAATTATATAAACTTTAAACGTAAAACTAAATACTAAAATTATTAATATTAAAGAAATGTATGCACATATCACTTATAAATTTTAAATACATATTAATACCGGTTAATATCAATTAAAAGTGTTCTTTGCTTTTTCAAAATAGTTTTTTGGTTAAAATGACAATTTAATTAAATTTAATTCTCTCAATCATGTCAAGTGTCATTGTATTCACGTTCATAAAGAAATAACAATATTGAAAAATTTATCTTTACCAACATTAAGTATAATATAAAGTCCTAGATTTCTCCCTTTTTATATTTTATTCTCTTAATTAAAGCTTGTGTGAGACGTTAGTGCACTATACGGATAAAAAAAAGTACGAGAAGCAATTCTCGCTCTCATTTCTAAAGTATGGTTTGGATTAATATCGTGTTATGATCTCGTAAGAATGAAAATATGAGATGTATATAAAATTATATAAAATATTTTTATTCAACTTATAGTATTCATTAAAAGAAAATTATATTCGTTGTTTGTTGTTTTAAAAAGAAAAATCATTTTTCAAGCAGAAATGTCATACAAAATAAAATAAAAGAATTTAAGATTATATTTTCTTTTTAATAGAGTATTAATTGAAAATAAATATAAAAAATGAATATTTTACATCGTTATGATTATTGTCAATAATATACATCATCATTTAATCAATCTAAAATAAATTTTTATACCGTTAGTATATACTTAAATCTTTTATGCGATTGATTTAACGCGTACATTTGAAACATATTATCCACATATAATCGTAATTATTAAAATCAAATTTATAAAATAGATTTAATAATAAATACAAGTTGATCTAGATTTTAAAAGATATAGCTGGACATTAATAAAAATTATACGTTGTACTATTTTAGATTTTTTTAATATGCATAGATATTTATACATTTAAAATAAGCATTTATAAATAGATGAAATTTGTTCGGAAATTAACTCGAGTGTGTGGTCTCCCTAAGTTGGTATGGCGGAGAGACAGATAGTGGAAAGGGAGAGATAGCAGAGTTGAGAGAAATGAAGCCGGAGGAATCGTTTGTAAAACTGTAAAATGCTTTCATTTAACAGATGTAGTGATTGTCGAATAAGTATGCTTTCTATGTGCTTTTAATTTGTATTAATATAGTGTTAGGATTGAGTGAAGTTACAGGATAAACTCAATAGTGTTTGTTACTTGCTACGTGAATGCTGATTTCAGCCCGGTTGCTGTGGTAGCGCTCAGTCGTAAGTTGAACACCGCGAAGAATGGGAGGTTCAGTTGTCTTCAACTGTTATTTGCTAACTGTCTTTACCAACTGTCTTGGTTGTTCTAAAGGCCTTTGAGTAATTATTCTTTCCTCTCGCGTGTTCTGATGAATTCTGCATGTCCAGCGCGATGCATGATTGCAGTTAAGTTTCATAAATTCGCCCCTCTCCATGAGAAGGGTGGGCGGCGACGAAGTGGCGGCTGTGCTTCACAGCGACATGCCGCGGTTTGCGCTTTTGCGCTTACGCTTTGAAGCATCGATTGTTATTTCAATTATGAATCAGTACGTTTTGAATATAATACGAAATTAGCTAAATATGCTAGCGTCCCCGGAAAGATATTTCCGTTAGTTTTCTAGAGTCATATTGCAAAACACGCGATGGTTGTTTTTGTCCATCGGTGGACAATAAAGAGCAGTTCGAGTAAACATATTATATAGTATAACATAAATGACCGTTATCGAGAAAATAATATTCGATCTATGTTCTGGGAAAGCATTTGACAACCATAAAAACAAATTAATTTCCAAACAATAAGGTAGTACAAAGAGACCGTCGAGATTTGATTGGAATCTCGAACAAAATTATTTAGTTTCTTTAATTATCAAAAATTAATTTATAAATAAATGTAATTTATAAATAATAAATTTTATATATAAAGACTGTATTTATTTTGAATTATATGATGTCCTCCATCTTATACATAAATATTTTTATAAACTGAACTAATTTGATTGTTTGATCTTTGAATTGGAAACAATTAATATATTGTTCTACTTTTCTTCGGATATGTGTCTGAAATGTATAAAATCAAAGTACAATATTATATTAAAGTGGAATCAATATTATATATCAAATTTAATAAGTGTCTTCGTAGACTATGAAATAACTAAAGTTAGAAGGCTGATAGAAAAGCTATGATATATAAAAAAGAAGTCATTACTACAAAGAAAGATAAAAAGGATGCAGCAGATAAAGAAGTAAACTATACAAACTAGATATATTATTGTTAGCACATTATAAAGAAGGAGAAGGAACTTATGAGTTAAGAGAGGCTAAACATTTGTGATTTCATTATCTGTCAAAAACGTATACTCGAGTTTGTTAGGGTTTAAGTATCTTTTTACACTATTTTAAATCTTCCTTATAAGTACTTATAAATTATAACTACATTCAATAAAATTTGAAACTGTTTTTTTTATCTTTGTAGCATAAAAAAATCTGTTTATTTTATAAAATTTGTTCATCGATTTTTGAAAAATAATTTAATTGCTAACACTACTATTTCATGTATAATAAATCAATTGAATAGATTTAAATATTTTTGATGAATCAATTGAAATTTTAAAAATTACGATATTCATAATTCATATTTACTTATTGAATAAAATTAAACATTAAATAATGCAAAATATTAAAATATATATTTATTGGAGATTTCATAGAAGCTTGAGCGGCTCGAGATAATTAGATATTGTTTAGAAATTCGTTATATTTTCCAGCTTATTTATAATCGTTAGAGGTACCGTACGCACCTTATTCAATTATTAGATGTGTCACACGAGCTTTATTTTTAATCCTAGAACTCTGAATATCGCCTTGCATTAGGATATGATTAGGAAATGCATGTTATTTTCTGGCTAGTTTATAATCATTAGATGTGCTGCAAGCGCTTTATTTTTTTCTCAGAATTCCCAGTGTTGCTTCGCAATAAGTTAATAACTTTTAATCATAATTCCCGGGTAGGCTCGAACTTCAAAATATAGCTGTTTATGTGGCGAGTCTTATTGAATCAAGTAGAATCAATATCATTATCAAGATCTAAGGAACTCACATGCCGGCCACCTTCCGTGATTGATCGTACCATTATTAAGAATTCAGCAAGCGCGATTTACATTTGTTATCGCATGACAGTTTGTATTATTTGGTACAATAATCGTCAATGCGACAACAGTGTGTTGTCCAAGAAAAGACCACCTTCTACACTGCATGATCCATGCAGGAATACGCAGTAGGAATACGCAAAGAAGAATTACCGTCGACAAGTGTCCCGTACCCGGCCAGCATAGAACCGTTTATTCTCGACCTATACACTCGAGCAGAGGAGGGCAGCTTCAATCGTAATCCGGGTACGACTTTTAGAGAAAAATGTAAAGGCAATTCAGGATTGGAGTTCTACAAGCATAGGCAGCTAAAAACAAGATGTCTGGCTTTAAACAGGGAAATCAAGTGCATGAACACAAGACTAGGTAGCTTCTCGAAGTAATTTGGAATTCTGCTGACAACTGAGCGTCGAAGTGCACGGAAAGTATCCGTTTAATTCTTGAACATAAATTAATAAGTATATACAATGACATTTTTAAACTAAATAAAGCAACTTATATTTTAGAGAGCAACGCACACGTAATTATCTGGTTATTACTTACCCTTCCATTACCTGTTTCTGTTATTTAATATCTTGGCTAGGATTAATTCCCGAACAGTATTAGATAATATAAATACCTAATATGAACTGAAAGGGTTAGAATATATAATTTATTATTTTGAAAATCATTCTCTATTTGTTATAAAACAATTTGTTCATTAAAAATTATTTTATTAAAATAAATAAATATTATGAAAATCTAAAGATGGTTAAAACACATTGAACATTTTTCCTAAAGTATATTTAATACATTACATTTTTTAAATAATTTTCTAAATAAATAAATTAATTTAGTCTAATCCTTAATTTTCATCAACTTATTTGTATTAATTTAGAAATTATTTAAGCTTTAATTTAAGGTAAGTAATTATAAGTATTCTTGATTAAATTAAAATTACTATGCAGAGTTAAAAATATATTTTTTACAATTCAAAACTATTAAATTTTGTTATAAGCACAACGATAATTTTACTAACGATTAAAAGTTTTTACGTGCGTTGTATTGTGTATAAGAATGAATGCTGTATATTTGCAACATTAGATTATGTCATTCAATGTAAGACATAAATTTTTCTTCGGAAATCTATTTTTAAAATAAAATTAACCAAATATGAAATGAATTTCATAATTTTATATTGCTTACAATATATTCCAATATAATATAATCATAATAAGATTACAATAATTTATTATATCATGTATTTTGATTTTTTTTAAAGTAATTTATATATTTATATATATATATTTTTATAATATTTTTTTTTATCTAAGTTTTAAAATAATTTATGATATCAAATAAATATTATAATATATTTTTAAATAAAGAAACTTGTATCTTAGTGCTCCTATTATTATGAATAATAATAGGAGGAAATACTTTATTACAATGTTCAAAATTATTATGGAAATAATGAATATAGAAATTATAAGTATATATTAAAATAATAAGTACAAAGTTTTTCAATTTAAGCATAAAATAACTGTTTAATTATTGTATTATGGGTGTGATTGTACGTGTTGTTTAAAATAATTTACACTTACTTTTAAAGAATCATAAGGACGTAGTTATATTAATTATAAGTTTAAATATAAAATTTCAACTTATCTAAAACAAAAAACTAATGCTAATGAATGTTAAATTTTATTTCATGATATAAAACACAATAAATAAACTTTATTCATTTTTTATCATTATATATAATTATATTCGTATTCAAATATAATTATTATATATAATAAATTTAAAAGAAAATATATTGTATTTGTTTATACAAATAATTGAAATTTCTACTGAATTATGTTTGTATATTATATATCCAGGCTCACTATTCTTTTTAGCTATTTACACCATTTTTAAACCACTTCGGACTCTGACGAAAAATGCATAATAATTATCAAATTTCTAGTAAAGCACGAAAGAAATCGAAGAGTAAGAAGTAAAGAATTTTCAAGTTTCATCCACATTTTTGCTTCATCCCGAGAACTTTATGATCGAATTCCTAGTTGACAGCCACGTCATAGCGCTGGAAAACTACATCCTGAAAGAAGTCGCCATAATTTCTCGACAGCAAAGAGGAGAGAAAGGGATCATTGAACCCTGCGTGCCGTTCTCTGTTTATCGAGCCTTCTTAAGTGATTCGCCAACAAAAACAGCCGTTCCCAGTATCGCGGACTGAAGGTCTCACGGGTGGAAAACTGGCAGCCTTCGCCTCGCCCTCAGGCAGGCAGAAAAAGGAAGGAAGGAACGCACCAGCCGTCATCGTTACTGCCATCGTCGATCGATTGGAAGCAGTTGCATGGGAGAGAAAAAGCCTTTTTCATGATTGTCGATATTTTACTAGAGACTACTCAAGCAAAAAAAAGTAAGGAAGACGAAGTAAAAATTATGAAAATAAAAAACAAATAATTGATGGTATTACGCTGATTTCAATTTTTATGGCTACATTCGATGTTCTCATAATAATATGAGACTTGATTGCTATTTATTTGAATTCATTACAGACAAACTGCACTAACGATATGGATTCCAAATTTTCTATGTATTTAGTTTTTATAAAATATGCTTAAACCTCTTATATCTAACCTCGTATATTTAGATGTATTTATCTAGAAAGTTGTACTGTTTTTTTTAACACTTCGATATGTGTACATAGATATATAAGCTTGTAGCTATACGATAAATGATTGTTACATTTAATATAATGCCATTTATATATTATTTTATGACTGGTTAGTATAGTATTTCTAAAAATAAGTAATTAGACATTATAACTAGAAATTTTCGTATTCTGAATTTATTATTTACTAAATATATAATTGCAAATTTTTTATTTATTTAATGAAAAAATAAGTTGATTCTACTTTAAAAGACTAACGTATACTAAATAGAAATAGCAATATTAAAAAATTAGAAATAGTTTATGGTAAAACAGCACTAAATACTCTACCTATTTGCTTTTATAATAAATACTTTATAATAAATACTATATAATGACTTTTGTTAATTACAAAAATGCTAATAGAATTAGTTTATAATGACTTAAAAACTTAATTATAGTTATTTAATTTTTATGATATGATATAAATAAAAAATACATTTTGGCATTTAGTTTAATCTGAATATATCACTTGTTTTCTTACATTTTTATTTTTTTGAATTAATTAATTCTAGTTAATCACTTTCTAAGATTATATATTAAACGTTGAATTGATGTTGGAATAATTAATTGGAATAATTCATATTTAATTAAGAGATATTTAAATACAACTTTTTTCATAATAAAATTAACTATTTTAACACTCTCGTAATTGATTCTTAATGATTTTTATACAAAAACTATGATACTAAATTAAACAATTTTGTAACATTATTTAAATATTATTTAAAATTAAAATAAATTAATATAGCATAACTTTAAATAACAAATAGCAATATTAAAAATAATTATTGTCTCGCTTTAAATAGATTCTGTAATAGTTCTATTTAATACTCACATTAAACTACAATTTTCTACAAATCAGAATTAATAAAAAGTAGCATTAATAAAAGTGAACAATTCAAAACTATAACATATTTACGTAAATATGCAAAATATAAATAAATAATTTCGAATTTCAATTTCAATAATTTTAAAATTATTTATTTCAATTTTACGAAGACTTTAAAAATGCCAGATTTAAATGAGAATTGAACTATATTAAAATATTATTGCTCCTAGATATTTTACGATTAAGCGTTTCTTTTATTACTCATCATTAGAGTATTAACCTTTCACTATTTTTGTATTCATGTTATTGACGGATTCAAAAGGTTATTAAATTAAACATATATATATTTTCTTCAAATATTCTGTCAATTTCTTTTTACTTCTCTATTGTTATATTAAATCAGTTCCACTATCTGTAACCTTTTGCATGTGAACTATAGAAAACTTTTTGAAAATACCGTTCAAAGTAAGTAAAAACTCACGAATAAGGTACGTTTTTATTAAATTATTCAATCCAATATCACTATATCACTATACATTTTAGAATTACAATAAAAATTATTGTTATTTGAAAAAATAAAATCACATTATTTACAGTGTTCGAAAACGTAATTGAAATAAACTAATAGAAAAACCGCGTTATTGTACTTAATATAACTATTTATTTTATTTCTTTAAATAACTTATTCATCATCCAAATTACCATGCAAATGAAAAATAGTCTCGAAAATGTATTCAACTGCGATTAAAATACTATTTTATACAGATATAAATAATAATACTTGGTTAAGTAAAACTTCGCTGTTCATAGACTGCACTTGTTTAGCGGTCACCCATCCACATAGCACATGTACAAACATTGACATACGTATATGTACAGTATATATCTACATAGCGATAATGTAGTATACTTCAGTGACTGTTATAATGCAGAATTTACAGCTCTGCAACTCTCACATTGGTCAGGTCATAGAATCATACAGAATAGAGATTGACCGGTAGATGGACTACATTGACAAAAAGAGTCAGAGAAAGGAGAGACAGACAAAAGTGAATGATGGTGAAAAGATGCTGGAGAGCATAAATTGAATAATTTTTCTGCGGTAAAGATAGTGTAAACATGTGGATCGTTGATTTTTTATTTAATTGAAATGTAAAGGCATTACGTTTTCTACTGATTATAAAATTTTAAAGAATTAACATATTAGTGGCATGTACATTTAATTTTTAAATCTAATAACTATTTTAAACTAATGATACTAACTTTGTACTTACATATTTTTATATAAGAGTTATTATAATTCTATTTATGAAAGCAAATAGCCATGCATCAGTTTCAGTAAAATAATAATTTGAATTGTCAGAATCAGTAATACTATCGATAAAATATGTGCTTCTAGAATAAGAAAGAGTTCTGTTTATTATATTTAAAGTTATAAACTATTTCATATTTCAGTTAAATATTTCTGGAATTATTTTTCATTTATATAGTAATAAATTGTTTATTTTTATTTCTTTTTATAAGTATAGTAATAAGTTGTTTATTTTTATACGTGAAAATTTACTAATTTTGACTAAATCATCAAATGCAACTAAAAATTTCATGTATGAATACAGACAGAATATTATATTTCGTTGAATACTTATTCCTTATTAAAATCAACATTGTAATTGATAAAAATAATTGTTTTTACCTGTGAACCAGATCCATAAATTCAGGTTAGCGCTTTAATACATAAAATTAACAACAACAAATCGTTAGAGAACAACATAAGTTGTAATAAATCTGGGATATTAGCGTCTGAAGTTTATTCAATAGGTGAGAACGCAATTATTGTGCTATTAAATAACTCAAGGAGAATTAAAATTGTTTACATAGTCTTTTAGTATCCAGTGCACGTAAAGTCACACACGTTTCGGTACTCAAGGAGAATATTTAATTAAGGTATTTTTTCATGAAAATCATTAAATGAATTTGATCTATTTAATACAGCTTATTTAGATATTTCAAAATCAAAATTTATCACCGTTTGCATTTTTGGATTTACCTCATTGTGTACATGCAAGTCTGTTAATAACCTATGATAAGAATTTATTTTTCATCATCTTAAGATAACATGTATTAATTATATTGAATTTTCCCAACTAATTTAATACAAGAAGAATACAAGTAGAATACAAGCAAAATTCAATTTCTAAAAAGTAAAAATTTTTGCACTCATGATTTGTTGTAAAATTATAAAAACCTCTAAGAGTTATAAATATTTTAACGTCATATATTCAAGATTGCAATAATAAATGTGCAGGAGTACAACCAAACGATTATATACAAAAAAGTACATGCCTGTATTATAAGTTGGCAATGATCGAACCTAATTCACAAATTCACTTTACTAATGCAACAACCTACAATAAAATAAAAAACAGCAGTGAAAAAAAGAACTCTCGTATTGCATATCAGTGACTTTTATATCTTTCTTAGCTACGTAACCAGTCAACAATTTTCATACTATGTCCTGCCTCCTCACCTTCACCTAACAACCATAGATACGCGCGGAAAAGTAGAGACGTCGTGATGCCTCAGTAAGAGACAACGCTAAGTACTATAGAACGCGCTCAATTTCCGCATAGCGGTCTACCATTAAATAACAGCTATTGCTCCTGCCACGGTAGGACCAGCGCAACTGTGTCCCGACGAATAATAAGGGACCAGGTTACTTCTCTGCTTCATGACTTCTTACTTTGCCCACAGATCCTTTTTATCGCATACAACAAGAAATGGAAGAATGGTAGCTAGGAACAAGTATTTACAAATACCATTAAAAAGGCGCTGGGAGTTGATTTGCAGAAGTGAAATAATTATGTTGAATTATTGTTGGATGTATATAAGTAAAAGTATTTAAATATATTTATATCTAGATTTTCCTAGAAGGTTAAGTATGATAATATAATGGATGCTTCTAACACTAATATATAAACGGCAATTTTCTATTACAATATTTAAATTTTATTGTTTGAAAAATTATTATGAAAAAGATCTTGTTGTGAATGTATACTATGTATTGTGGGTATTGATTGAAATCAAAAGTCGACAGTGAACGAACGGGCATATTAAAATTATAATTAGAAAATGTCTTCCTGTCTTTCATTACTTAAGAGCTTAGTATGTTGTATGAGCTTAATATGTATATTGATGTAGATAATTTGAATAATTTCAATAAAAATGATAATAAATATTATATAAAATACATGAATACATAATGAAAATTAATTTGAAAGAATTTTTCAATCAATTTCAAGAGATTATTTTCAAAATAACATTGGCTTTCTTGACATTGATTTCTTATCACTTTAATAATAAACAATTCATGAATGACTATCTTGGATATCATAAACTTATCTAAAATAATAGGATCTTATTGCCAAAATTACGTCTTCAGATTGATAGTTACTTTAGCGTTTTTTTTCTGCTCCACAAATATAAAAGGAGAAAAAGAGATGAATAGCATTCTTCGGATCTCGCAAACCTATTTTGATAATCAGTTTTTGATACAACGAATGCCCTGAATACACATATTTTGCAATTCAATGAATATTTGAGAAAATAAGAAATGACGTTTATAGCGTTTCAGACTTGTGTATGTCCACAAGAATCTTAAATGAACAACATTTGACAAAATTTCTCGTAGGGCAATACAAAATATTAATAAAATATAAGAATAGATTAAAAAATGTATTAGTAGTTAAATCAATATATATAAATATGAAAAGCTGTCATTTGTTATGATTAAATAAGTATATTATATTTGCATTTAAATTGAACTTTTCCTACAGCCCTCTATGTAATTCAATAGTTATTTTAAAATTAAATATAAAATATTTTTTGAATGTGTTAAAATAATCGAAAAACATATTTTGAAGAAATGTAAAAACAAAATTTTTTATACGATTAGAAAAGAAAATACAATTAATTAATAAATTTATTACTTTTTAATAAACACAAAATAGTGTAAATGATCAACAAAGTCCTTTAATACAAAATCCGTATTTAAGATTAGCAAAATATTAAATAAAATTCAGAGAAATACTAGCTATCATTTAGTTCAGAAGTGTCTACTGATTGTTAGATAATTAGAAAAAATAATTATTAAATAAATGAATTTTAAGGAATATTAAATATAAAACTAATAATCTAATAATATTACTGAAATGTGATTAATATTACAGCTATTAAAAAAATATCAACAAATAAGTTTGGGCGTTCAGAAAATAAGTAAAAGTAAAATATAATTCCCAGACACATGAATAACAAGCTAAAATAGGGAACCTAAATATAAATGATAAAATTAAATAAGAAAATATCTGAGTTAGAATGACTACTAGATAATATTAAATAAATATCTAAAGTAGGAAAAGTACGCAAAGACAAAAAATAATAATAAGAAAATTACAAAAAATTCATTGATTGAGCTTTAAATAGAAGTATTCAAAACTGGAATTAAATACTATGTAAAATGAAATAAGTAACTTATCTATTTTGATAATTTATTAAATACTGATTAAGTATCAAAATTGAAATATAATAGAACAACGTTTGTATTATTCTAAAATTTATATAAGCAACTCATTTTAAAAATTGATAATGGAAATTAAAAAATAAAATTTTAAATATAAACAAAATATAAAAACCATATGGAATGTAATTTAATTAATAATTTATTTATAAGTAATAATATGTTAATAATTTAATTAAATAACAATTCAATCAAATTAATTTATAAAATATATATGCTTGTCGATATATAATAAAATAGATAAGTTAAATCATTTAAATTGTTTTTATTTGAAAAAAGATTTTTAATCACTTAAAAATTAAAAAAAGTATGACTATATAAAACTATTATATTTCTATTACATATAAAATCATTATTAAATTTAATATATTATTGTTATAAGATATGATTTTACACTAATAAGATGAGGATAATTTGAAGAACGAAGTACATAGAAAAATTTGGTAGCTTCGTTCAAAGGGATACTCTGAGGGATACTCAGAGAGATGATCTTCGATACCTCAACGAATAAAACTGTATGCCTTCCATCTATACGTCGAAAATCTATTCTTATTTAATATATGCAACAATATCTATAAAATAAAATATTTGGCTTCTACGATAAATTTAAATAAGTTATCAAATACGGAATTAGTTTTTTGTTTGCCCAAAACTTGCAATATGATCACCTTTATAAAACTACATAATGTAGTTTTCAATAATAAGTGTATTAAATATTTAATAAAAAATTTAATAATAAATAAAGTATTATAATCGTCAAAAGACATAAATTTAGTATTGTAGAGTATGGAAATTATGAAAAAGTTCTTTCATTTTTTTTTCAACAACAGAAATAAATTAAAATAAATATTTATTTATGGTAATGTTCAGATAGTGAAAATCAAAATGAAGAATTTGAAAAAAAATAGTAAAAATTAAAATATAATTAATTCCTTAAAAAAGACAATTAAATTTTTATTTTATTATTAATTAAAATAATTTTGAAATATATACTTATAATGACGGTTAATTATTTACAAAATATAATAAAATTAAAAAAATAGCCTGCAAATATTTGAATTAGAATATGACTGTAATATTAACGTATTGTAATAAAAAAAAAAAACATTAACGTATTTATATAAAAATAATAATCAAATAATACTATTGAATTAGATTTAGAGAAACCAGCTGTAATTCAATGAATACCTAATATAGCTAAGTATAAAATTAGAAAATTTTGTAATGATATACCGCTAATAATAAAGTATAATTATTTCAATAATAATTATTAAGTTAATCTTTCGAATTAATAATATAACTTTTAATATAACTATTAATAATATAACTTGCATAAATAAAAATAAAAACTTAATAATGTTTTTTAACAATAAGTTTATAATATATTATCTTTAGAATTAATTATTAAATTGGACAAGTAAAATGTGTCAACTTTCTAATTAAATCAAACAATTTAATGAAATCGGAATATGATTTGTTTTAATTGAATTTGTTGAAATTTAGTTAATACTAATGATTATGTGTTTTATATAATATATGGCTTCATCTTATTTTTATTTACAGAATCTTCTTTTAATAACATTAATGAAATACTATTTTCAGTATCAAAAATATTTCCTTTTAATAATGATTACCACCAAGAGTTATACGAATTATATAGATGTTATTTGGCATAGGGAGATGAAGCCGTAACTTAAAAAATAAGTATTCGTAAAATTTTTTGTTTTTGAAAAAAACTGTTTTATAAATTTATGATTTTATTTATTAAGTTATTAGTTATCTTTTTTTTTTAGATAAATAATGGAATGTTAGAAAATATGTAGTCATTTAGAAAAATTTGCATTAATTAATAATTTTTGAGTTTTTATATAATTTATTATCTAATAATTAAAATTTTGAACTGATTTGTTTCGAATTAGACGATACACAAAAAGTTACATAAATAATACATTGTAATTAATAAACTTTAATTTTTTTAAATTGTAAGAAATATCAAACTGTCAAATTCTAATTCAAAATAAAATAAACATTTAGTATAGTAATAGTATTTTTGGTCTAGTATAAGAAAGATTTATAGAACAAAGCATCTTTTTTATTTTCATATACTTTCTTTATATATGGTAGTATAATTGTGTAATTAAATTACATATTTTGCTGTTAATTAAATAAAAATTAATGTTTAAAGGATTTAATAGTTTCTGTTAAACTTATGCAACTTACTAAGATGTAGCAAATTCTAGGAATACATACATCAGATTAGAAATTTGTTCAATTAATTATATGCCATCGTTATATTATCATTATTTAAATTTCATAATATTCATGTGAATATGAAAAGGATGTCACTACAATAACAGTTCTTAACTTATAAACAATTATTATGTATAACCTGAAAAAATATACATAAAAGTATTAATATTGTTTACTCTAGAAGCAATTAACGAAACAAGTTTAATGAGACATTAACTTAAATTTAATTTTTTTCCAATACTGAATGTTTTTCTCATAAAAAAGTTAGAATTATTAAAATGAATTGTATTTATTTAAAAAAAATACAGTTAATTTTTAATTTATTAATACTTCATATTCTTACTTCAATTTAGTTTAAAAACTTGTCATTTTAATAATAAAATATGATGAATTAAATGGAAATATTAATAGAAAAATATTTTTATATGCAATCAATTGAATTTAATGTGAATAATTAAGCGATAAATTGAGCGTAGACTTTATTAACGGATGCTTAAATATTACCAATTAATTTTGAATATTTTTATTGATGAAAAATAGTGCACCTAACGATGCCTGTGAAAGTGTAGGAAAATGAAGTATTTAAGAAGTTGAGGAATCTTGTGTCGTGGCAATTTCCTCTTTATAAGCAATAAAATCGTAATATTCCTTTATGAATGTTTCCAGATCATTACGAATATAGGTCTACTTAAATATAACTATGCTAGAAAAGTAAAGGTATAAAACATAGAAGAACGTATCAATCTATCAACACATTTATGCGAATAATTTAAAATATCAAGGAATAGCTTTTTTTTTGCAGTAAATAAAAATGAAATATTTTGTTTCCCGACCAAAATATTATCATTGATACTCAATCATCCAAGTAAATTTAACGGGTTTGATTAATTTTACTGTGAAATGCTCGGATTATTAACTATATTAAAATGTACATTCATGCAGACACTACGAGAGGCGTATACACACACACCCTGCATAAATATCATATATTTAACAATGGAGTATTTAAAGAAAAAAAGTTAGAAATAGGATCAATAAAGCCAAAGTTCAGTACTCTCTCCCTGTTCTCTAGCTCTCTCTACTTTTCCAACTTTTTAATTTTTTATCATTTTTTTATTTAATGGAAGTGAAGTACAGAGTAAAATATTGCTAAATTTTTACTACCAGATAAATAATCATTCGAACGCTTTTATACATAAATAAAAAATATAATAATAACTTGGTGAATCGGAATTCACACATTTTTTTATAAATACTTCTTTATCGAATTTTGGAACACAGGTAAAACCAATGATTTTTTTATATAAACTTACACATGTCCGAGAGATTTATTCATTGGGTAAGCAAAGATTTGATCAATATTCATAGTTTATAATAAATAAAAATCAACTCTTGTATAATTAATTTAGAAGTATATTTTAAAAAGAATTATATTTTATCAAATTATATTTCAACGTCAATTTTAACCTATTTCATTACATGTAAAAAATATTAAATACGGCAAGTCGATTACACATTAATATAGGTGGGCCCACATTAAATTTGATGCTAAAAAAATAAAAAATCATAACGATTTAATATTTTGAAGTAATATTTGTATTTATTTTATAGAGAAAAAAAGTATTGACTAAATAATTGACTAAAAATAAAACAAAAAAATAATGAAGTATTCAGAAAAGTCAGTATATAATATATAATGAAATTTGATTTTAAATGTAAACAATGATTAATAGTTTATTGAAAGATAACGAATAATAGATTGGATTGAAATCAAGTATATGGTAATATATAAGCGAGTATGGATAACCAAACGTACATAGATGCGCATGACTATAAAATCATTCTTCATTATGAAATAGAATATATGAAATAACTTAAAGAAGAAGGTTATTTAAGGAATAAAAGCGTTGCCGAAAACAGACGGACTTTTAATCCTATTGGCAACGTCGAACCAACAGACATAGGCTAATGGAGAAGGAACGGCTGCAATCCGACTCGCAAATCGATCAGCCAGACACGACTTGTTTAAATAAGACCACCTTTAATCTCGAATTACTTTACTCACACGCGGATATCAGCTTCGCACATGCGCGTGAGAATGCAAGTTGGGATTTGCCGTGGCGCTGCTGCTATTTCTAAACTAGGCCAGCGCGAGCTCAAGAGTCGGTAGGTTGGCACTGGTGTAAGAAGGAATCGATATTAAGGACGCGGGGGAGCCGACGTACTCGTAGCCTATCGTCGATAGCGCGAGCTGCCCCCGGGAATTCATGCCGGCTCGCGGAATGTCTGGCCTCTATACTGGATTCTTGGTCGCGCAAGCGCAATTCCCCATCCTCGAAACGATTGACAATTATTTGTCATCAAGATTTTCTGGTACTGTGCACCCCATTGACGAATCAGACTAATCGATTCAATTCGTTATTTATTTTTTTAGGAACACAACCGCATAAATGCGAATGTAACTAAACGGAAGGAAAACTCACTCAGAATCGTGGAATAGTAGTAAATTCGTGTGCGCTTTATGAAGTATGCGTAATATAATATAATAAAATAATAAAATATAAAAGTAAATACGATGTTTGAAAGACAACGAGTCCTGTTATAACACCTCATGAATAAATAAAAAATCACCTTCGTTTGCTAGATGACGTCATCTTCAGACGAAATATCATATATTCTTTTACTTATTACTATGCCGACACAGAAAGAGATGGATAGCTTAATAGAATACCTGTTGTAGGCTATGCAAAAGCAATTATTTTTATATAGTGAATAACAAGGCTTATTATTTACTAATACGAATATTAAACATATATATATAGTAGTATTTATCTTATTACGTTTATTTGATTGTATAACACATATTTGGTCAAAGTAGAAGCTAGATTCGGTAAAAATATTCGATTGATTTTAAAGTGCCATCACAATCTACAAATAAAAACATTAACAATTGATTATTTATGTTATTAATTACTTGATTAAACACTTTAATAAAAATATTGAATTGAAATTTTTATTAAAAATTTAATTATTAATATCTACACAATGATAAATTAAAATTCTAACTTTCTGCATTTCATAAAAGTATAAAAATGAAAATAAAAGTACAAAAATGAACCAAAAAACTTAATTTATAAACTATAATATCTACATGATATATGCAATACTTTTAAATATAAAATTTAAGAAAAAATATATTTCAATGCTCATTATTCACAATAATGTGTCTTATATAATAAGTTGAGAATCCTAAATTCCCGTTCTTTAAATAACAATTCCTAGTATTCGTTTGATCAATAATTAATAAATAAGTTGTTCTCTTTAATACTAATGTTTAGTTTAATTATTCAACAATCAAATATAAAAAAAATTTATAAATATTTTTTTTTGAATCAATAAATAAATCGTAAAAGAAATTTAAATAATATTCTTTAGTTCAAACATTTAAGCTTGTGATCAGATTTCATTTAATACTTTAAACTTTTATTATCCCATAAGAATAATAAATAAATTAACAATACAATAGTATAAAATACGAGAATTTTGCTAATAATAATATGGATGCTAATGCACATTGTACTATTTATCAATAAAAATATTAATAGATAAACAGACACCTGTCTATTCGATAAATTATTTTTTGAAGCGTGTAACGATTTTTGTATAAATGATCATATAATTTGTACAATCTATGGAACATAAAGTCACTTGCAATAAATATTTAAAAGAACTTTGAAGATATACGGATACATTTTTTATACCAATTTATCTCCATTATTTTCTATAGCTAATATGATTCATTCTGCAAATAAGCATAAAATATTTTATATTTTTTTATACTTTATCACGTCCTCCAGTAGTATCATTAACAATTTAAATGTACGTAAAGTTACTGGATTAAAAATATCTAATACAGAATTCAGTCGTCATAAACTCACCAGTTGTAACAGAAAAAATATAACTAAATTACATCTACTATATTAAGGGTTTCCTGCTACATATAAAAGAAGATTATCCACATATGTATATATAACTTTCCTATTATATAATTTAGAAAATAGAATAAATTAAACAATATTTATATTCATTACATCTACTATTTATAATGTGTAATAAATAAAAATAATTAAAATTAATTAAATAGGATAATAAATTATAGCAAGCAATATATATTTTAACGGTACTTTTAAACATAGTATGTAACTTAAAATAGATACATTTAAACATCAAGCCTAACTGATGTTATTTTATATAAAAATTTCTAGATATTATTAAAATATTTTTAGTCAATCTTTCCACTGTAAACATCCACTATTCATCTTGAAACAATAACAGTATAAATTACGACAGGCCTCGGAATTGTCGTTTCACTCATTTAACACTAACTAGTATAAAAGACGAAATTTGCAAAAAATCTGATTAGAATATCAAGAAATTTATATATGTATAATTCTCTCTATCTATTTCTCTGTCTTTTCTCTCTCTGTATATCTCTCTCTCTCTCCCTCTCTCGCTCTTTCATCCTTTCTGTGTATACCCATAATACACAAATTTATATATATATATATATGTATATACTTTATATTATCTTTATATTATTTTATATTTTATATCTATATATTATCTTTATATTATCTTTATATATATATGTATATACTTTATATTATCTCTTTTTTTATATTTATTCCTTTATTTCAGTTTTACGCGAATGGATAATAGTTTTATATGTCACTCGATTCAATGCTATCCTTCTTTTAATTTAATATATATAGGGGCGAGACAGAAAGAGCGAGGGAGAGAGAGAGAGAGAGAAAGAAAATGGGAGAGAGGGTGAGAAGTAGAGTGGTATGGAGGTCGAGTCAAATAAAGAATGAAAAGAAAGGAGAGAAGGGTCGAACAAGTGTTAAAGAAAATTAGGCTAGTAGGTCGCTTCCTGTCTTGTGTACAGCGTTTTTCTATGTACATTTATTTCTCTGGAAGGGTAAGGAGTAGATACAAATAAAAGTTTTGGCGAGGGATAGGTAATGTTTAAAATTATTTGTACCTTTGTACATAGGTAGAAGAAAACTCATGAATTTGTTACTTTAGCTTTAAGGGGAGAAACACAGAGATCATATAGTTTGTATAATTTGACCAAATGATGGAAGTCTTATTATTGATCGATGTTCTATTTACAATTACAATATTACATTTCTTTCTTGATTTTATTTTAAACGTATTATAGCTTAATTTCAGTATTGAAAAATTGATTGTACATTGATTTATAAATTTATTACATAAATTATTATTGTAAATTAGTTTTGGTGAATTATTCCATGAAAATATAATATAAATATTTTTATCAAATTTTATCATATTTTGTTATAGAATACATATAAATTAAGTAAAATATCAGTTTTTAGATTTAAAATTGCATCTGATAATAATTATTGAAATTTTTGTGTCTTTAAGTATTAATTAATTACTGTATAAGCTAGCTAAAAATACCTTGAATTAATTTAATTCTCACTAATTCGCCTTGACACTCGCTATTTTCAATCAATTGATAGCGATTTCTTATCAAATTATATAATACTCAGTGTCTTAGCGCTCAAGAAAAATAGGAGAAAAGATTTCTATTCAAATAGTTCTACTCAGCACATACTTTAACGGCAATCGGAAAAAATACTTTATTCAACAATCGACTGTGTTTATTTACTTGGATTAACTAAGGAATTATGTATACTAGAAATTCTATTTATACTTTCACTTGTATGAAGCAACATATTATTTTTGGTAAAGTAAAACAAATTATGCGTAAATGAAATTTCTTTTCAACACTAGAAGCTCATAATTTTATGTAACCGAATTCAATATTGAACGATAATGATTTGAATTTTCTTGATTATTAAATAATTTGATAAGATAGTGATAGTTATCTTCGTACTATTTACTTAGAAGTGACATGTATTAGAAACTCTTGAAAATTAATTTTTTTTTAAATGAATGATTGGTATATAAGTTATATAATTTATAATAATGTATTATATTTTCTGAAAGTCATTTATTATAAACATAGTATGTATTACGTCTACATATAATAATGTACATAATAAAAAATACCAAAGCTTTAAAAATTAGAAAAAATTAAAATCTATTTTTATACAATTATTTTCATCTGACTTTAATAAGCATTATAAAGGGAAGAATTTATTATTATTATCTAATAATATACAAGAATTTATTACAAATTTTTAAAATTATGTTCAAATTATCAGGAATTCATTTCAATGATATTCATTCATTCAAATCCTTTAGTTAAAAAATTCATCGTTTAATTACCTTATATTTAAAAGTACATTGGTTATCATATTTTACAGTTGCTAATCTTTCTCTGACTTGATTTATGTTTATACCGTAATTTAATTCATTACTTTATATCATATCATTGAAAAAACAACCATTATAAAAATCAAGTGATATGAAACGTACAGATACAGTAATCACTAATAACATTCATCACTTTTCTATATTTGTGGTTTCATTAAATTTAATCAAATATTGTTATTTCTGATTTTTTATTTTTGTATTATTATGTGTTTTTAACATAAATGACATTTTTGTAATATTTATGTGTACCCTTTTTTATTTCAAGCCAAATAATCAGACACAATGTGAGAAATAAAATTATTAAAAAGTTTTATATATTTATTCGAAACAGAATATTTTGTAAGATAAGCAATTTAAAAATTTTTTAAATAAACATTAGTGTAAACCAATGCAGCTGATATATTTCCGATATGTATTTGAATTTTAAGCTGTTAGTCAAACTATTTTGCGATAAATCCAAGAGATTACTGCATCAGTAACCGTTGAAACTAAAGAATATCTAGGTCGCAGTAAAAGATTTTTTCACATAGGTAAACATTTTTCTTTTCTTTTTTTTTTCTTTCTTTTTCTCTTTTCCTTTCTTTTTCTTTATTTTTCTTTCTTTTCCTTTCTTTTTCTTTATTTTCCTTTCTTTCCGTATTTCACTTCTCTTTGTCTCTTTCTCTTTTTTCCTATCCCTTTGAAACGTTTTAATGTTCTCTCTGTAACTACGACCTATATAAAAGTTGCAAGCTATGCTGCTGTTTCGTTTCAGGAAAAGATCAATAAGTTGGTATAGAGCTCACTGAAATCGCATGTAACCTGCGCTAAGTACAATATTTCAGTTTTCTTCTTTTTTATCAATTACTCTTTAGTAATACGTTCATATAGATATTGTAGTAAGAGTAATCTTATAGATGATCGTATAAAGTTTTTTAAAAATTAAAAATTTTTTTGCATAAATGTACTTGAAGTAAATAATATTCATTGTTTAATGCTTTTCTTGGAGTACAATTTTCTTACGCGGTCAAGGAAATATTAATACATTACTAGAGTTACAAATAAAATTGAGTTGAAGAAAGTATACTTGAGTACAAACTAATAATACAATTACAATTATACAACTATAAATACTTATAGACAAACCTTGGAAAAATATAAAATATTTCTAAAGCAGAACATTTATAATATCATTAGTAAAAATTTCCTTCTGATAAATATATAAATAATTGTTTATAATAAAATGAAATTGTTATTACATATAATCATGATAATTATGTCTATATAAGACGAATAAGCAAATATATTTCGATCAAATAAATATGAAGATTAAGTTGGATAAAATTAATTTATGCTATTCAATAAACTTATTTAATCAATTATCAGATGCATTAATTCAGTGTTGTATTATTAAAAAGAATGGGTAATGAGTTGTAGACAAGTCTTATCAGCATAATGTATAATTCTATTAATGTATAATAATTTAATATTTGATTAAAATTAATGATCGAACTGGATACAATAATCGGACACAATAAACCTTGATTTTAAATTTATATCAAGTAATTTTCTTTCTCATTTAAGTAACATTTATTTACTTTAATCATTTTTAATAGTTAATTAGAATTAAAATGTAAACATTAAAGTTAAAGATAAAGAATATAATTATTACATATAATGAAGCGATATGCATTAATAGAATCATAAAATTTTGATGAAATTATTTTTATGTTTAATAAGATATAATTTATATATGGCAAATCAAAGTACTAGATTAAATTAAATATCAACTCATTGAATCCAATTGTTGAAAATTCAATTGAATAAATGTATTGATATATTGATCAACTTAACGTTACACGTAAAATACTGATTTAATTATAAATATTTATCACTTTTTTCTTAGAGATACGAGACTTATGAGAATCAAAAAAATTATTTCAAATTAATTTGCTCTATAGTTTTAGTAAATGTATGTCATAAGCACGCGTCAAATGATTGAATTGGCATGTTTCGGATAAAGTTTCTATCAATACTCATGCTTACAACATACTTTTTTATTAATAGTCAAATATAAAATCGCAGTATCGAAGTAAGCATTTTATTCACGCCTATGTGAAAGAATTTACATAGATTATTTAAATAACCGACAGTATTGCATATATTTAATGATATCGAAGCGCTTTTCAAAGCAAAAGTAAGAGTTTTCGTTTTAAAATTAGTGAGTAAGTTTTGTAGATTATAATCATCATGACGAGCATTCAAAATGTCGCGATTTGATCTTTAACTTTTACATGAAACAATTGCTGTTAATTTAACAAATATATTTTATCTACATATTGTTTTAATTATTTAATTATCGCTTATATGAAATATAAGCGAAGTTTGATGAATATTTTTTGTATTATCGTTAAAAATTAATATTAAACAAAAATATAATGATATGATAGGATAAGTATAAGCAGAACTAAACCCTTACTAATTATTTATATTCTTACGAGGAATATTATATTTATGTAGTATACTATACTCTACTATAATTTATAATACTATACTATAATGTACTATAGATAAGTAAGATAATTAAATTGAGCTTCTAATAAAATATCTAGCTCTATTTTCATTCATCCTATTATAATGTATTTGATATTTTATCGGAAGACCAAATTTATTCGTTCTTGTGAATAATCAAGACTACTGGTCGATTAACACTTTAATTTAATTTATAAATAGATATATTTATCTGAATAAAAATTTTAAAGGTAAAAATATGTTTTTCGAAATTATTATAAAATGTTTCTACTAATATAATGATTTATTATTGCAACTAGAATTATTTTTAAACAAGTGATATTTCTATAACATTTTTTATCATTGTCAGAATGAAATTGTCTGAAACAACCAATCAATTAATCATAGTATTCTATTGAAGCCCGACCACGCAATTCAGCCTTTTACTGGAATCCCTCTCTCTTTCTTGCGCCTTCTCAATATATATGTTCCACTGACTGGTTTTTTCAACTTAATTCAACAACTACCACATTAACCGCTCGTCTTCAGCGTTTATTACATTGTTGATTTCTTATTGCCGATTATTATTATCTACAGAACTATAGAACGCATAACGCCCATAACCAGATCATGCCCCTCCCCAATACTTTCTTTCCTACGAGCGATTATATAACGAGCCTTTCCACTTTCATCTTACACCCCGGAAAAATTGCCAAGCATGACTGTCAATGGTCTATCGGCTGCGATGCACCAATGCATTTTGTTTATTTCCGATGATTTGGTACACCTGCAGCGCCCGCCTTTCATTTCGCTCAAGTGTTTTCCTATCAGAAAAAATATTTGCGCTCCACAATAATCTTTTTATTACGAATTAATAATTTTTTTTTGTTAGCTGAAATTTAATTGCTGTTTCATGAGCTTCCTGCTGGTACTCAAATGTAAGCAACACTGTTGTTTCAATGCAGACTAGCCTTTCACCGTTAATCAGAATGTCAAATCCAACTATCGTAATGAAGTGAGTAGTTTTATAATAAGATTCTCATTCTTTACAAAACAAAATTAGTGGTGTATTAATTTTAATGAAATTTACTTTTGGATTCATTTAGTTTTGAAATTACAAAATAAAAAGAATTTGTTTATTATTCGATCATCAGAATTTGATCATTATTAAGTATTATCATATAGATAGTTATATTACAGATAATACATATAATAGTTGATTTTATTGTTTACATAAAAACACAATGATTGACGATTATACTTTTACTGCCAAAAACAAAAACAGCTATAGCTAACGATTTTTAAATGTATTTATAACAATGCACATCATTATTATATCAACAACAACATTATTATATATTTTAATAATATAATTTTCAATTCATTAAACAAGTTATTCAAGCATTAATAATATTAGCAAAAGCTCACTGCATAATTAAATTTGAATCTGTATATTCATTATAACAAAGGAATGGGGATACAAATAATTAATTGCAAAGAGTCAATCTTATGAATGCATACATTAGTCTCTGATTCGCATGGCTTGTGAGTTCATCATATATTTATCTAGCTAAACGCTTCTTCCTCCACCTTCATCTTATATAAATCCATTTATTCAATCTCCCGACAAAACACTACAATCTCTCGTGCTCCCAAAGTGAGAATACTTTCTAAATAACATGGCATATGACTTTGAAATTTTGAATTTACTACCTTATGATTGTCATCATTACCGTCATTGGCATCAGGAAAGCAACCTCGGAAGATACTTCCGTATGACATTGGTCACTATTGCTTGATTATCAAATTG